>JADDOH010023219.1:0-32661 GCA_016648135.1 Agrypnia vestita | reverse complement strand
TAGTTTATGATAACAAAATACTTAATATGCTACACCTAGCGCCATCTAGTAAAGTTATGGGAAACTAAGTGCTATGTAGGTTTGTTTCAAGATAAAAAATGTCAGTCTGTTCGAAAACCAGTAATCGTGTTTCATTAGGTTATGGGCCCAGGGCTATAATTCGCGTTAAATAAATGTTTTTTAATGTTTAATTACTTATCGTGGACAATCAGTGAACGGTACACCATATTATAAAAAAGAAGCAGTGTAAATCGCTGCTATAATAGTTGTTTTTGTGATTGACAATTTGTTACCACATTCTCTGTGTGCATTTGTTCAATATGGCGGGAAGTTACATAGTAAATGTACCTAAATTGAAAGGTCGTGAAAATTATGACGAGTGGGCGTTCGCAGCTGAAAATTTTTTGATGTTGGATGGTGTGGATATTCACAAGCTAGAATCGTCTGATTGTACAAGTTTGGATGAAAAAAAGGCAAAAGCTAAACTTATTATGACAATTGACTCTTCAATTTATGTTCACATCAAAAATGAGCAAACAGTACAAGGTGTATGGAAGCGTTTGAAAGCCCTGTATGATGACTCTGGCTTCACGCGTCGCATCAGTCTACTTCGTCAGTTAATATCTATTCGACTAGAAGACTCAGAATCAATGGGTTCATATGTAACGCAAATGGTTGACACCGCACAGAAACTCAAAGGTACCGGTTTCCAGATCACTGATGAGTGGATTGGGTCTTTATTGTTGGCGGGGCTAACAGACAAGTTTGCTCCTATGATAATGGCTATAGAACATTCTGGATTGGTTATCAGCACGGATGTCATTAAGTCAAAATTACTGGACATGAGTTCGGAAGTTAACAGTTCTGGAACAAATAGTGCTTTTTTGTCGAAAGGTTGGCAGCACCGAAACAGCAAGAAAAATGGCAGCCCTGTTTACAAGCCAAAATCAAAAGCGTCACCGCCGACATCTTCGAGATCTGTCAAAACAATCCATTGTTATAAATGTAACGAGAACGGTCATTTTATGAATAAGTGCCCCAATAAAGCAAAGCATAAAAGCGAAAGTAATGCATTTAGTGCAATATTTTTGAATGGAACATTCAAAAACTCCGATTGGTACATAGATTCGGGTGCAAGCTCGCACATGATTACCGATAAAAGTTGTTTGCAGAATGTGTCGCTCAACCACAAAGTAAAAGACATAGTAATTGCAAATCAAAACAAAATACCAGTTATATGCTCAGGAAATACGATGATTACGACCATAGTGGACAATTCTGAGTTTGATATCCCTGTTAAAGATGTTTTATGCGTGCCTAACCTATCAACCAATTTGTTATCAGTAAGTCAGCTGATTCGAAGTGGAAACATTGTTAACTTTGAAGCAGACGTTTGCTACATACGCAATCGACAGAATGTACTGGTAGGAATAGCAAATTTAGTGAATGGAGTGTATAGATTGAATATTAAGTCAGAACATTTGTTTGCGTGCTCAGCGACAAATGTGACTAGTGAAATATGGCACCAAAGGTTGGGACACATTAACAGTAAAACTCTGAATGCTATGAAGAATGGTGCTGTGAAAGGAATTTCATACCCGGATAAGGCGGATTTTGATATGTCCAACTGCATCACATGTTGTGAAGGGAAGCAGTCGAGATTACCATTTTCACACAAGGGCTCAAGGTGTAAAAATGTGCTGGAACTTGTTCATGCGGATGTCTGTGGACCCATGGAACAAATTTCTATTGGACTAGCCAAGTATTTTCTGCTTTTTGTAGATGACTATACTAGAATGGCATTTGTCTATTTCCTTAAAGCCAAGAATCAAGTTTTTAAGTATTTTAAAGAGTTTTTAACTCTGGTTGAAACACAGACAGGCAGAAAACTAAAGGTATTGAGAACAGACAATGGTGGAGAGTTTTGTTCGTCAGAATTTGATAATTTTTTGAAGAAAAATGGTATTGTGCATCAAATGACGAACCCACATACACCGGAACAGAATGGCCTGTGTGAAAGATTAAACAGAACAGTGGTGGAGAGAGCTCGGTGTCTTCTGTTTGAGGCTAATTTCCATAAAAAGTTTTGGGCTGAAGCAGTGAATACTGCAGTCTACTTACGGAATAGAACTTTGGCATCAGGATTACAAAAAACACCTTATGAGCTATGGAGTGGTAATAAGCCAGATCTCAGCCATGTTCGGATATTCGGCAGTCCTGTGATGGTCCATGTTCCAAAAGCAAAGAGGACTAAATGGGACAGAAAGGCTGAAGAACATATCCTGATTGGTTACCCAGAGAATACTAAGGGTTACAGGCTTTACAATCCGAAGACCAAACGTATTATCACCAGCAGAGATGTTGTTATCATGGAGAAAATCAAAGACTCAGATGTGATACAAGCAGTGGTGGAAGAAAATAAAACTGATCCGAGTGAAAAAGATACTCTGACAAGTAAAGATTTCACAGATATGACATATGATGATGATGATATTACATATGTACCAGATGATACCTTAAGTACCTCCAACTCAGACGAATTCTCTGACAGTAAGTCAAATCATGACGAGTCAGAAAATCTGCAGTCGACCATTTTCGACATGGAAAAAAGGACTAGAAGGCTACCAGAAAGGTATGGGTTCAGTAATATATGTCAGGGAAATGAGGACATGCATGAAAACATTCTTACATATGAGGATGTGATGAAAGGATCAGAACGAGAAGAATGGAACAAAGCCATGGAAGAAGAACTTCAATCGTTCCATCAGAACGAGGCTTGGGAGTTGGTTGACAAACCTAGTGACGGAAAAGTTGTGCAGTGTAAGTGGGTGTATAAAAAGAAATTAAATAGTGATAACACAGTGAGATATAGGGCTAGACTAGTTGCAAAAGGCTTTACCCAAAGGGAAGGCATTGACTATAAAGACACTTTTTCCCCAGTGCTCAAATACTCAACTTTAAAATTGTTATTTGCTATTAGTGTTAATTTAGACCTTAATATAACCCATTTAGATGTAGATACAGCATTTTTGAATGGTCATCTAGACGAAACTGTCTTCATGCAATTACCTCAAAATTTGAAATGTTATGATATTAATGCTGATAAAGTCATGAAATTAAAAAAAGCCATCTATGGACTAAAACAGTCAGCACGGGCTTGGTATAAGCGAGTCGATGAGGTTTTACAGGAATTAGGCTATAAAAAGTCAATGTATGAGGAATGTTTATTTGTAAAATCATATCAAACTTATAAAACATTTGTGGCATTATTTGTAGATGATTTTTTCATATTTTCAAATTGTACTAATGATGTAAAATATTTAAAAAATGAGTTAAGCAAAAAATTCAAATTAAAAGACTTAGGTCAATTGAGACAGTGTCTAGGTATGGATGTTAAAATACAGAAAAATAGTATTTGTGTTAGTCAAGAAAAATTTATAGATAAGTTAGTATGTAAATTTGGCTTAGAGAATTGCAAAAATATAGAGACACCTATGGAGAGTAATTTAAAGCTTGAAAAAGGAGAAAAAGTACATTCCAAGTTTCCTTATCAACAGCTTATAGGCAGTTTAATGTATCTTTCTGTTCTAACCAGACCAGATATATCATATTGTGTTAGTTACCTAAGCCAATTTAATAACTGCAACACTGAAACACATTGGAAGCATGCCAAGAGAGTCTTAAAATATTTGAGTTTTACCAAATCTTATGGTTTAATATATAAAAAGAATGATTTAGACATAGTTGGTTATGCTGATGCTGATTGGGCATCAGATATTTTAGATCGTAAGTCGTACACCGGATATTGTTTTATATATGCAGGTTGTTTAATATCTCACGAAAGTAGAAAACAACAGACAGTCGCTTTATCTAGTACAGAAGCCGAATACATGGCTACTTGTGAAGCAAGTAAGGAGGCCATATCCTTGAAAAACCTGTTAAATGAACTAATAAGTAGAGGAAATAAACCTATTAAATTGTATAATGACAACCAAAGTGCTATAAAACTTTCTGAAAATTGTGTTCATCATAGGCGTACTAAGCATATTGATGTCAAGTTTCATTTTATAAGGGAAGCGGTTGCAAATAAATTGATAAATTTAGAATATTTAAATACCTCTGAAATGCCAGCAGATATACTAACAAAAAGTTTAAGCAAGATTAAACATTATCAATTTATGAGCAAGATGGGTATTGTTATGTTGCATACCTAATTTTTTTTGTCTTTTTTATTATTTTGTTAAGTGGTGGTGTTAGTTTATGATAACAAAATACTTAATATGCTACACCTAGCGCCATCTAGTAAAGTTATGGGAAACTAAGTGCTATGTAGGTTTGTTTCAAGATAATAAAATGTCAGTCTGTTCGAAAACCAGTAATCGTGTTTCATTAATATCTATCTGGACTAAACATTTTTAAAAGTAAATGTTCAAAGAATATCTATAATAATAGCTCTTTACAATGCAATATGCCGACGCACCACAACAACACAAGGTATAAGCACCAAACGCACCGAATCGTAATGAACATCTGTCAAAAACCATAGAAAACGTGGACGCAATGTGGCCAGTAACGAAAAACATAATATGCAGAGAGTCAAATAGCTGCGTGGTCGCTTTTAGCGTATGCGTCAAAACAATACAATGTACGATGTTGTAGAAAGCGACCAGCCCCCGAGACTGCTTTCTGCAGACCGGGGTACCTGGAGGGTTGGGTACAAACGCTTTAGTGTAGAAAAAGGACAAGCACTGTGGTCGTTTTCTGCTGATTATATAAATGTATTTGTTCGAATGCTGAAATCGACCAATTGACTCTGGCCATTTTCTGGTGAATATGTTTTGAGGAATTTTCATATTAAAAGTGGTTAAGTGGCGTGGCCGCTTTCTGCAGTTTTAAAAATGTTGTTTTCACGATCAATAAATATTTCAGAAGACGATTGTATGTATGAAAGCGGCTTGGCTGGTTTTAGTAGAACACAGTAATTGACCTTGCTCCGTCCGATGACATAAATATCTCATTTTTACCAAAATTGTGGCCTGGCGCTTTTCTGCATGACTACGGTCAAATAGAAAACGCATTTTGAAAATAAGTATTTTAAATACAAAATAATAATAGGTATTTTGTATTTGCATTTCAAATGTGTGTAATTCAAATAATTCACATCTGATTATAAATTATTGGAAAGGTTTAGAAGTCACTCAAAAGTCCGTTGTGTGTTATAAAAAGTTAGTTTTGTATTTTAATTAAAATGTTACACCACAAAGAAACTGCCAAATCATCTCCAATACAAATGTATCCATTTCGTACTAATAGGTAATACCTAACCTAGTTTATCGCGAGCGATGGCTACTATGTCAAACCCCTCATAAAGCCTCTGGGACGAAGTATTAAAATAATCAATATCTTAATGTTGTTTTTAGTTTTGTAATGACAACAAACATCGTAATGGTAAAATTATCTTGTAAACAAAAGTGTGTCCTACCAGAGCAGCTGTTTGTTCGGTAATTTCCTTAATTTTAATAATGTATTCCTTCCCATTTTCAGCCTCGTACCAATATGTGAATCCAACAGGAAGTCCAGGCGTCCCTGTAATCTCCATTATGTGAATAACTTAAAAACTAATCGACCAAACAAACTTAATAAAACTATAATATAAACATTACGATCTGTCATTCTGTAGAAGACAGTTTACTTACGGCTAGAAACAGCTCTAGGTCCTAATACGTCGAAGCTGTATCCTGACCGCGAAAACTAGAATTTTTTATTTATTTAATAAATAATACATAGATTTCTTTTAAAACAATGATAACTAGCAAAAAATATTAACAATCAAATTATTATTATTATATGTTGAACCTCACCAAAAAGAATGAAGATTCTTGTGAGGTGAGGGAATTATAATTACATATTCATATTTCTGTCAAGCGAATAACCGGCCGCATTCTGAAATAAGCAATATTGCTGTTTCTGTATCTTTACAGTTATTACATAACTTTGAAAACCCCAAATTTTTACGTCTTATATTTAACAGATTTGAAATTAATGAATTCGATTAACCACAAAGCAGAAAACGCAAGCAAACGTTAAGTTATTCACAATTATGAATAATGAGCTGCCCAATTGATTGAATTCATTAATTTCAAACGTCTTAAACATTCAACTTCAAAATTGATGGCATTACAATTTTATACAATAACTGTCAAGATACAGCAAAGGCAATATTTCTTATTTCAGAATACGGCCAAATATGTGGAAAAAATGATGTGCTTGAATTTTCTATTAAAATATCCTTAAAGATAGATGCAATCGTTAAGTTAAATTTCAAAAATAAATCGTTATTTTGAAATGAAAGTCCTCCAAAAAATATTCACACAATAACAAAAATGTATTCTCAGTGTACTTACGCTGTTAGGTATATAATATTGGACACTTCTTTAATTTTTACGTTTGACAGATGACTTGACATTTTTCACGGAAACCATGCATACGCCCCGTCACTATTTTATTTTATTTTGAAAACATACAGTGCAATGTAATAAAAACTTATATAATATCTAAAAATGTTCATTTAGTATGACCAGTGAAGTTTCCTCGAAGCTGGTAAGGCTAAGAAAAAAATAATAAACCTGTAAATAACAAAATGTATAAATATAAACCTTATAAAAATAACAAAAAGTAATATGAAGAGCTACCCAAAATTTGAAAGAGTCGTTTTATCTACATCAACATTAGTTTGAGGTGTGTACTTTAAAGTATAAAGTTTGTGATGTGCAATTTGAAGTGTACGATTTGAAGTGTGAAGTCTTTAGTGTGCAGTTCACTTACAAATGTGTGGATCAGTACAATGTAGTGTTACATTGTAGTATTTAGTGCAGAACGGACTCATCACTAGAACAAATGCATCTGAACATGCAATTGCGTGGAGTCGCGAGCGCGTGCCCACCGAGCACGCGCTCGCGACTCCACGCAATTCTGCTTCTTCATAGAGTCTGTTCACTTTAGGAAAGCCACTTGCGTTAGTATAAGTAACTGCATTTACGAAATCTCGTTACATTATTTTTTTGAGTAAATGATAGACGCAAAAAAAATTATTAATAGTATTTTATTTTCTTAACCTGAAATAAGCATATATGTTTTATTAAAAAAACTATATTTCATTTTTTTAATCCCCAAATAATAATTATTTAGAAATCTATTCGTAACCGTAACTAGAATCCAATAACTGATCTAATTTTGTTTTCAAAATTAGTATGATTTCAAAATTGTTAAATAAAATAAAAACATTATGCTTTTTTAATAAAATACTCTGAATTAGAATTTTTTTTTAATTTCATGATTGTTTTAAATATTTCAGTTTAAGTATAATTAAAACTAATAAGTGTATCCACTATTGTAAGGCATATATCATTAGTATTAATCAAAATATATCATTCTCTATGCAACAATGTTCATCACTAACGCTACCACATGGCTCAAATAAGATAGGAAGCAAAAAAAGCAAAATTCTCTATTTTATTTCCATCACTAATGTTATCAAGGCGCTACGCTACTCTGGATAGCGCTGTTCTCACAGCCTTAACTGGCGGCCGAAATATATAATAAAATTATGGCTTTTAAAATAAATAATATAAGCGGGTATAATTGTGGTTAAATAATTTCGAATTCTTATAGTTCATTTTAACCAGATAAACTATAATCGTTTATATCGGACTCCGAATCCTCGTTTTTAATTGATTAAAGTCTGTGATTTCATCCATTTAAATATCCTTCGTCGCGTACTCAGTTTCAATTCCTTTTGTATGTCAGCAAACATTTTCCCATTCGCTGGTGGTTATTTTATCAACTTTTTCCATTTTATCTTTATATAACTTATCTTTATATATTTATATAATTCTTAGAGATATTTATATACATTTAAAACTATCTCCTTTGTTTGACCTGAAAGCGATTTCTCATCTCCTAACTTAAAAAATATACTTGATTTTGTAGTCACCGTATCTTTAAGCAAAAAATATGAAACAAAGAAAGACCGCTCCGCTCGCCGGTCAGAGTGTTACTGGAGCGGCCAATGAAGTCGGTTTAAAAACGAATACAATTTCACAATTTACGTGTTACAGGCGGTATTACTCACACTAATGCAAGTGGCTTACCTAAAGTGAATGGACTATACTCTCCTCGACTTCGAATACCTACTTAAAGAAATATAGAGGTCATCTTTTGTAACTTTGTATACTTGAAGAATGTGTTTTTTTAAAATTTATTGATCGGTTTGATCGAAATCAATCAATCACATGAACAATATAATCGTATCACACTCGAGATAATGAAAACGATACGCTTCACGATCGCTACCGTTCGGATGTAGAAGACGTGATAATTATAAATAATTTCAACAACACGCATTCGTTTCCACGAATGAATTTTAATCGTGTGAGATTTTTTTACCGTAGTACATTTTACAATAATAACGCCTAATGTTTTGTTTTCCACTACATACACATCAGAGGTATTACGAAAATAATAGAAAAATGGAATAATCTCAGACTAAACATTCTCCATGGTCGCCTACCCGTCCGCCATGCAATCGGCTTTCAAAAATGAAAGGTCATGCAGTAATTACGTATACAGCTAATTAGTAATGCTCGCTAAAGTTACACTGCAAAATAGAGAGAGCATACTTCCGGTTCCGGAAAAGACAGACGGCCATTACAAATTGAGAAAGAATGTCCATTTTGACAGCTATAAATAAAACCTAAGATTACTGTTAATAAAATTGTACAATAATTATTATATATAAATAAATTTTAGATAGGTTATGAATATTTTACCCTCATTTTATAAAGTTCATAAACAAAACTGGAAAGGGTTCAAAATAAATTTATAAACTTTAAATTGTATACCAGTTAAACAAATGAGTTATGATTTCTTGATGCGTTATTTTAGTTTGAAGAGCTTGTCTTGTTAAAGAACGTTGAGTGATTAATTAATGTTTATGGCGACTAGATGTCGTGGATTTAACGAAATATCCTGATATCCTACCATTTCGATGGTCCCTACGTATTCTGTCGAATGTGCAAAAATTCTTTTTCCGTTTTACTGTCTTATGACATTCGATTTACTCTATATATTCGGACAAAATTTAAAAAAATAATAATTTTCGTGTCAAACAAAGCATGTACTAAAGGAAAAATTAACAATTTTTTTAGATTATCCGAAAATATAGAGTAAATCGCATGGTTTAAAATAGTAAAACCGAAATCGATTTTTTGCAGATTTGACAGTAGGTACCTATACGTTGGGACCGTGGTGCTATTCAGACATTAATATTTTTCGACAAGTTGTTTTAAATATCGTTTTAAAAAAGACAAAAATTAAATGTTCTCTTTCCTATATTGCAGTATCCATAAAATTGTTAAAACATCGATTATTTTAATTAAATTTTATATGCGTACTAAGAAAATTTCACTATCATTAATATAAAAATATTCAAAAAATTATACCTCATACTCAAGAATTCGAATTAATTAAATTATCTAAATAATCTGTTAAAAGATCATTTTTCTTTCAAATCAGACTTCGGTTGGACTGTCCAACCGAATATGTTGATGTTATAACAATATATTTGTTCATATATTTTTAAGGAAATGCTTCAAGAGTAAATAAATGAATCTATCATAATAAAATTGATTAAAAGCCTGTTTAGCTATGGGTTTTGCAAAATGATTTAATAAGTTTACGTTAAATTTATCAAATCGAGAGCAAATACGAAAATCGTGTACTGGGGCCTCTTAAGAGATATTCAGAACATTAAGCGGCGTGAAAGCCAATATTTACTTCAAATTGTAAAATGTACATATACAGATTGCTGTCATCCAAGAAGCGGTTTGTTTAGATTACTAAACAACAAATTTTTCCCGCCACCAGTAAAAGTAAAATAGACATGTTTTTGGATGATGGAGGACAATTTCTTAGTCTTCCGCTCAGTTTAGCTCTACACCTAAATTCTTCACCCAAAGAGTTTCTACAGATGCCCTCCGATTATTTTTGTCCGACGCTAAAATCGAAACTATCAAGTGAAACATGCAAAACGTGTGGTGCTTATCGTGCCTCTATCGATTCATGAAATTGTCACATCAATGAGATCCATCA
Source organism: Agrypnia vestita (assembly GCA_016648135.1). Taxonomy (NCBI): domain Eukaryota; kingdom Metazoa; phylum Arthropoda; class Insecta; order Trichoptera; family Phryganeidae; genus Agrypnia; species Agrypnia vestita. The sequence goes on along the minus strand of JADDOH010023219.1, from coordinate 22,512 downwards.
AAAAATTAACACGCACACCGAAACGAGAGCGAGACCTGTAAAAGTGACTGCTCGTCGTGCTAATGAATTGATGTGCATAGTACACACTTTAGACGAATACATATACAGGGTGTACCGGAGCTAGCAGCAGAAACTTGGCAGGTAGATTCCTGACTAGGTTATGCTTCTAAAATGTTCAAGCAACCATGGCCTAATATCAATAGTTATGGAGGTATGCAATATCAAAATTAGCATTTTTTTTTCAATATTTCTGACTTATTTTTTGCAAAAAGTTGAACTATCATTACAGTAACTTATGTCGATTATGAAGAATTCATTAGCTTTAATACAAGTCGAATAAAACGATAAAAACTTTGCAAAAATTGAAAAAAGTTTTTTTTTACAAGGTTTTTATCATTTTATTTAAGTTGTATGAATTTTTCATAAGTTACTGTAATGATATATCAACTTTTTCCAAAAAATTAGTCAGAAATATTGAAAAAAAATGGAAATTTGATATTGCATATCTCCATAACTATAGATGTTAGGCCATGGTTGCTTGAACATTTTAGACTCGTAACATAGTCAGGAATCTACCGGCCAAGTTTCTGCTGCAAACTCTGGTACACCTGTATATAATGCTGAATGGCTCGAAGAGAATGATGTCGATATTTCGAAAGTACCGTAAAGTAAGTAGTAAAGTACAAAAGTAAGCAAACCCACAACATCGAGCAGCTAACATCCAATGTCATTGAAGACTTATAGTCATGGATTTAAGTGGCATGGAGTACGACGATTAATGTGAATTTAGGTACTAAATATTTTAAAAGAACAAAATAAATTAATGTCGTTTATATATTATTTAAGAATATAATATTTAAATACGATGTTAATAATTTGCTTGAATAAATATTAAATTTGAAAATATTAATTGTTGGAAGAATATTTTTTCTTCTGTATGAAGGCTTGAATTTTGTGGTGACATTATTATTAAAATAAAACACATATCACTTTGTTTTCATCACTTTATTAGATTGTACAATCTACATGTTTCGAGAACAATGTTCTCTCCTTCGGGATTGTTTGTGTACTAAAATTTAAGAAGTTAAACCATGCAAGTGTGTTATGGTGAAGAGGTGTTAATTATAATATTTAAACAGAAAGATGGCTTGGCGATGGGAAGTAGCACAAGCCCTAGAACTGCAGATATTTTCTATAATAATTTAGAACAAAAAATTTTAATAGTGGTACACTTTTATTGAAAAATGTATTTTGTTGGAAAATATATGTTGAATATTTTGCATATGGTTAGGGACAGAAAGGCAACTGAATATATTTTTAAATTTTCTCAGTAAATTACTAAAAAAATGTGAGTCTGATTTTGCAAAACATTTAATAGAATATGACATACCATAAAATGTTTACATGTTAGTTATAAGATCCGACAAATAAATAATCTAGAAATACTTAAAATTAAGAAAAATGTTAATATTAATTCAAATTTAATAAATACACAGACAAATTTTTTGCATAACCCACTATTGAATATTTTCCCACTTAAGATTCCATCCCCTCGCCGTTTTTTGACATGACCATAGTCCAAGACTAGGGTTTCGATTAGGGATGTTACGGAGCTTCGATTCCGATTCCGAAAGGTCGGAACTTCCGGTTGATTTTTCACCTCCGGTTCCTATAAATTGAAATCGGAAGTTATAATCGGAGGTCGGAGCAATACCTATAACAATGTCCAAACGATTTTATCAAATATATTGTTGAGTAGCGATGATGATGATAATACTACACCCGACGAAAATGCAGTTTTGGACAAATCAATATATATCAATATATATATATATATATATATATATATATATATATATATATATATATATAGTATTATATATATATATATATAAAGAAACCCGTGTTTCCCTACCCTCCAAGTTTTCTCCACAACCAGCCACAACCACCCACCGGTGGTTATGGTGGTGGATTGCCCTTGGTGTCACATCAAAAATATACGAGTTTGGTGGGGGTGGCTGTGCGTGGGTGGGAGTGGGTGGCGAAAATGTGCTTTCTAGCAAATTGTTTTGTTATGGGAAGGCCGCAAATGCTTCAGATTGTTTCAAAATAGGCGCGCCGACTGTGTCGGTGAGTCTAGAAGGTTCCGGAAAAACCTGCTATAGAAAGTTCTGGAAGGAGAAGGTTCTAGAAAATTTCCGAAAGTTCTATAAGGTTCTAAACTGAGTGGCGGAATGTGTCAATGTGTCTAGAAGGTTCCTATACATTCGAATTTCTTGGAAGTTCTGGAAGGAGAATGTTCTAGAAGGTTCGCGAAAGTTCTATAACGATCCAAACAGTGACCTAAAAATCTACGTATTGAAGAGCCTTCTGAATGAGTATAATAGAGACAAACGTATTCCTATCAGTACTGAACCCTTGTTATGGTGGTGACGAATACAAAATTTCAATCCCTGAACTCGATTGCCCGCCGGTATTTGTCGTCTCACCAAGCTCATTAGCAAGCAAACAATTTTTTAGTTGTGCTGGCCTAATCTATGACCCGTTGAGAAATAGATTGGACGGAGATACCTAAAGCTGCGAAGCTTTTGTTCATCATTAAATACAATTTTCTTCTTTTGGAGTCAACTCATTTGATCTAATTTATTACTAGTGGGTTTAAGATTTAAGAATTTTCGATTATTTTTATTTTCAACACCAAGGTAGGTGTATTGTTTTTTTAAGCCCATATAAATGAAATTGATGAATAAAAATGCATGTAATTTTACTTTATAAGACCTGCCCTTAACATGTTTCTCTTCTGCCTCCGCCTTCGATTCCGAATTCGGTTCCGATAAAGCGACCTCCGTAACATCCCTGGTTTCGATACACCAACATACGATGAATTGATTGCACCAAAGTCACAAATGTCCCGCTCCGATGTGCGCCCATATAAAAACAACGTTACAAAATTGCCCTTTATTATGTCGTTTAAAAAGATAATCGTAAGATAATGTCAGCGGACAAATATCAAAAAACCAGGTAATCATCGTTACTGGTGACGAAAACCCTAAAAAGTAATTGGAGCAATTTATCCAGTGCTCGATATTCATACATAATGCGCAATGTAATACATGCAGAGCATAGCCGACACAACCCGTTCTTGCATTATTACAGGCGCAACATTCGAGCGAGGAAGTCAAATCGGCACTGCATCGCGATTGCAAAAGCGAAAATACCGCAATCACTAATTAAATCGATTCAAAATGGCCTTGAAAATTAATTAAACATTATTTAACGTCATTTTCGTATGCTTTTGTACGCACAATGCCGCGTTTTGAAACATTTTGAGCAACGTTTAACGTTCGCGCCCTTGACTCTTGACGTTCACCGCCATTTTTTTAGTGTTTTTAAAAGTGACACTCGCGTGGACGGCCAGTTGTGGTGAAATTCAGAAATAAGAATGCCATGTCAACAAAGACATGCATTAAATGATAGTCAAGTGTTTGTTAAAACTTACAGGTGTTAAGTGTCAAGTGTGCACCCAACTGGAAAAATATTAATTACGTAAGTACCTACCTAATTTTATCTGTTTAATATTATTTTCATTGGTTTCATTTGTATATTTTTGGTAATGAAAAATGTTGTTATTTCGTTATAAATCAATGACCTTTGAATTAGTTATACAGTATTATTTTGAAATTCTTAAAACATTCTGATTCGTGGTCAAACATTGCGTTAATATTGTTGACGGGAAAAACTTGACATTCAATATTTAAATTGAAAATGACACTTCTTTCTAAAACTTTTCCAATTGCTGCGCTATCGTAATATTTACTAGCTTGCTAAATTTTGTAATGCTGATCATGCCGTCATATTTCTTTAGAATGTTGTTTATTGCGCACAAGAATAGCTGATTTAAATATTACTTAGATTTTAATGTTAAACATACAATTAAAATGTATTTTATTTTTTCTTCAGTGTTCATTTAGTTCCATTTTACATAGGTATGTGGGATATAAAAGCAAAGGCAGCAATATCAAAAAAAAAAAAATGTAGTCATTGAGGATTATTAATTTAAAATGTACCTACCGAATCCAAGATTTTATAGGAAATATAGCCTATTATAGAAAACATGATTTTGGAAAGGTTAGTATTATTAGGTTAATTATTACTCCTCGGTGACTGCATTCAAAAGGTTTTATATTTTTTGGATGTTGTTGCCTTTACTTTTATACCCCACATATGGCCTAATTAATACGTAGTAATTTTACAAACAACGTTTTTAAATATCTTTACTATATAAACTATAATCGCTTGAAATTTTCATAACAAACTTTTTGCACTGTATATTAATTTTTTTATATTATCTCTGTGGAAGGGTTTGATTCCTTTTTTTTGTTTTTCTTCTTTTAAAAGAAAGAAAACAGAAATTCCGTAAGTATTTTTTTCTTCCTTTTCTCATACTTTCGCCACTTCTGTATTGTACATACGGATGAATATCCTTATTTAGTTTTATTCTGTTATTAAAATATGTATTTGGGCAATAATCCTTGTATAATTTTGAATATTTATACCAAAAAATGGTATTTTATTATCTAATTCACTGATTCCAATCATGTTCATTCAATCTTGCTTGTCTGACGAAAAAACTTTGGATCGATTTTTACCCTTTTCCCGTGATCGAATCGAGCTGAAACTTTGCAGGCAGACTCGTGGCGACGATAAAAATGACCTATGAAATTTTCGTTAAAAAAATGAATAATTATTGTATAATTTTGGATTTTCATTCGTAATGTGGTCTCTCCAGGAAATTCCTATGGCACGTCTGTAGGTCCACATCTCGAAGGCTTCTAATCGTTTTTTTTTATCAATCGCCAATGCACCATGTCTCACATCCGTACAGGAAAATACTCCACACATAAGTTTTTATTAATTGCTTGTTTGTAATGAATTAAGATAATGTTAATGAGTGAGCTTAAATTGCAAAAATGGGACATGCGTTTTTTAATACCGTTCGTTAAACGGCTTTCACTTTCGCGCGCATTTTTTTCGGCAAAGTACCTACGCACATTAGCCGGTAAGATTAATTGAATTGTGTCTTTTATGCGGACGCCGTTCGTGACGTAACCGTCACTTGGACGTAATGGCGTTGTCAAAATTAACGAGCAGATAATTCGAATTCTTCGGTTAACACACTCGGTAAAAGTAGTTTGCATACGCGATGAGAGTTGCTGTGCATAATTAACTTCTTCTTCTTCTTATGGTGCCATCTCCCGTCGGAGGTCGGCGATCACGACTTTATTTACCGCCGCACGGAACAACTCACTCGAGTTACGCCGGCCGCACACTGGATGCGTTTTCGTACGAAATTGAGTAGTACGTATACGTACGAATACGCAAGTACATTCCTGACCTTCCAAGTAGTATTGAACATCGCACACCGTACACGATTTAGTAGTGCGTGTACGCACGTATAGATGCGACGTCCGACACGATCCGGAGTTGTTCGAAAATTTATGCGATTTCGTACGTTGGATATTGAAAATTTTGTCAATTTGATACATGACCACAAATGTTTGTGGGACCAAAGCGATTCAACTGCGTGACCATCAGCGCAGATCATGGCGGAGAATCTCTAAAGAACTAAAAATACCTGTAAGTTAAATAATTTGGTTTAATGAAGGTGAGGTATAATTATGTACTTCGAACAAAAAACTTTTGAATATTTCACCGATATTATGAGCTCTCGTTGCACTTCGATTCTCCCCAGCATTTGTGAATCTATTAGATAGATAGTTATGAAATTTGTCATTATTTAAGTGTGCCATAATATGATGGAATTTACCAAATTCATCCCTTCTAGTATATTATATTTCGTTCACCCATTTGTTTCTACGATGCCGACGACGCCGTAGCAGCCTGCGAGTAAGAAGAGAGTTTTCCAGAAGGTACAGATTCTTAATTTAGAACTAAAGTTATTGGAGAAATGCTCAAAGTAACTGATCGTGATCAACGCAAGACGCAATTAATGTGCGCGCTCAATACGTGCGAAAATAATCGTACGAACAAGTACGTAATAATTCGTATCCAAAGTGCGGCCGGCCTTTACTCTTGTACCAGTCGCTCAAGTCTTCCACTTTTACCACTTTTTTTACCACTTTTTTTACCACTTATTTTACCCTGGATGATGAGTTGGTTTAGACTTTATTTTGGTCCCTCATAATATGTCCGAGATTTATTTATCATACGACGCCATCGGCGTGAGAATCCAAGGACAAAAAATTGACATGAACAGATATGCCGACGATATTGCGCTGCTTGCGGAGTCGGAGCAAGGATTGAACGAGGCTCTGAGAAAGATGGAAAATGTTTTGGCAGATAAATACAACATGAAAATAAACAAAGTCAAAACAATGTGCATGGTTGCTGGAAGAGAAGAGGTGTCGACAAATGAAGGCGTACCTGTAAGAAGGGTCTATATGCAAAAAAAAAAAATTACAGGAGAGAGGAAAAACACTTTGTGAAATAAATAACCAGAATCTCCGATTTTTTCATTTTCTAAAATTCACTTGTCTTTTATTTATGTTTTCTTTGTTTTTTATGTTAAGCAATCCCAGTGACATCTTGGAACTGTCGTATTTCATCTATATCATCATATTTGTTACTACCAGATGAATATTGAGGAATATAGACTCTTTTTCCACGTTAGCTTTGTAACTTTTGAGGTAGAATTTCGGCAAGATTGAGTTGAAATCATGGAAAATTAATACCGCACATGGTGAATACTGTTATATAGATCATTTTAAAATAATATAATCACTTTTTGACCTATATATTTGATTATATAGACCCTTTTTATAGGGACGCCTTCAAATGTTATTTTGAGTGGCGTCGCTATCAAACAAGTGAAAGAATTCACATATCTGGGTACCAAGATCATAAGCAGAATACAACAAGCAAGAGTCGCCTTCAACAAAAAATCCAAGATCCTTGAATCCCCCAACATTGATTTAAAGGTTAGGAAGAACTTGATTAAAACTCTTGTCTGGTGTGCTGATCTAAGGCAGCGAAACATGGACCATCGACCAGAGCATGTCCGGGAGGCTAGCGGCCTTTGAGATGTGGTGCTAAAGGCGCATGGCGAGGATCCATCGGTCAGAACATATCCGAAACGACGAGGTGTTGAGCAGGATGGGCGAAAAGAGGCGGCTCCTGAACAGAATCGCACAACAACAAGCAATTTGGGTAGGCCATAATATAAGGCATCCGGGCCTGCTTTTTACTATCGTCGAGGGAAATGTTGAAGGAAACATTCATAGAGGCCGCCCGAGATTAAGATATGTAGACCAGATTATCGTAAATGTGCGCTGTAGCACCTACCAAGAAATGAAGAGGCTGGCAGGTGACAGAGAGGAGTGGAGAAATCGAGTGCTTGTTGCAGACCGATCCTAGGATTGCGACCCAAAAAAAGACGCTATTTATGTTTACCGTATAACGCAACAATTAAGCATCGAAAGCATTAAAAAATCGAAACACTAAAAATCATTCACAGACTAGCAATTGTCGAAATACAAGACAAAGACATAAAATTACACAAAATACACGAAAAACACCAACACAACACTAGAATGGCTCAAAACTATCACATAACACACGCCAAAACAAAAACAGGACAATCCTGACTAATTTGCAATGGACTAAAACTATACAATGACCTGCCACAACAGACCAAACAACTGACCACTGACAAATTCAAAACAGATGTGACAAAAATACTAAAACTCGGCCAACTATAAAAAATGACTTTGTATCTAAATTATATTATTATATTTTCTTATATTGAATCATGTAAAAATGTTACCCATAAACCTCTTAGGTTTCCATTTCTTTTAAATAAAAAAAATAAATAAAAAATTATAAAGACATATATACAATATAAGTTAGATATAGATGTTTATCTATCTCATATTGTTTGTAGGTATTTTTATGTATATTTATGTATCCTTGTTACTCCTCATATTGTGATATTTTAGAATTAACAATTTGAATCATCCAATTAGATGGTATATTTATAAAACTATTGCTTGTATTTACTGTATTAAATTTTCGAACATTTTCGACTCATAATCAAGGCAGGAGTATAGTCCTGCGAGGTTATTAATGTTTTACAAATAACCCTGTATAACACCGAACCACGCATTCTAAGCTGCAGACTTAGGTCACGGTTATAAAATAACGGTCTCATTCTGAGAAACGCACTTCTTTCCATCTCTATTGGAGCTTTTACTTCTTGAGATGGATCTCAGTTCTCCTTCGTCCACGCACTAAGTACTCGTATTCCATAACTCTTTCTATCGGTTCGTCTTTTTATGGTTATATTTGGCGTCGGAAGTAATCTTTATGTCACTATTAACAATTTCATTTTGCGAGTGTTAAGAAAAAGGTTTCCGATTTCTGGGTATGGTGTTAACCGGTCGTGTGGTGGTTATAATTTCGCGCACGATTGCTATTTTTTTGACCCTTTTTTGTGATGGTTATATTCATGTAAAAATCAACAATAATCGCTAAAAAGTTGCAGTTTCTGGTTTCTCAATATACAAACTTCAATAATTACTTGTACAATAATTACTTATTCATTAATTAACGAAAATTTGTGTCAGAAATGTACGCACATGTTTATCGAATAAAACCATGGAACCAATAACACTAAATATATTGTATTTCAATATTTTCGTTCTAAATATATCAAGGAATATAAAAATACTAAATTTTAACACTTTTTTAATTAAAAAAAAACACTTTTTTAAACAGATAAATAACACAATTAATGCGCGGTTCGAAGACGACATTTGAAATGATTTTTTGTCGGGTTTGCGCGGCAAATGAGGTTACTTGACAAATAGAACTCGTTCATTCATTCAAAAACTTGCGATACAAAAAATAATAAGCTTTAAAAACTCATAAACGCAGGTAAAAGAGGCCGAATTCGCATACCTGTCCAGGGAGCGCAGATCTGCGCTCTGGCACACAGAGGGTACATTTTCGCGCAGATCTGCGCTTTGGCGCACGACCTGTTAAGTGTATGGGTACACACAAAAATTGACAAATTAACATATCAAAAGAAAATTAAAATAACGCGATGGTCCATGGCCACAAAATATGGAATACGTAAGCAAATATAAATCACACGGAGACATTAGACAAGTAAGGACACGCAAATTATCAGTTAAGCTAAGGAAATACAAAAGATTTGTGTGATGTAGGTACCTACGCATAACATATGACTCTTTTCCTGCTTGTCAATGTAGCGAACCATGAAAATTACAATAATATTTACCTAATTTTATTTTTAAATATCTGCCGCTAGATGGCTTCGCTAGAAAAATACATCTGAAATTTACGTTATTATGTGATTATTTCAAATGTGTTCAAATGATTTCAATGATTCATTTCATTTCAAATGATGATCATCAATGATCATCAAATCATCCAATGGTTATTCCTGTTGGAAGAGCTACTGCTATTCTGAACAATATATCTGGATATCGATCTGTTCCATGTCTCTGAGAGGGTATTTCGAAGCAGGATTCTCCTACACCTTTGATGTGAATGATTTTATATATGTTTAATATTTGCTTTTGTTTATATATGCTTATATAATTCTTACTTATTTATAACATTTACGAATGAAATTTTGTGTTTGTAATGTAAATATTATATTAAAAATAAATAAATTGAAATTGGATTGAAATCTGTTATAGTGGCAATGGAATCTGATCAATACCAATACATTTTTTTTATTTTTGTTTTTATTAGTGTTTTCTGAGAACACAATTACTAGATTTTGACCACAGAGGGATAATCATTAATCAAGATAAATTATGATGCTAATAATACTATATTTAACTTACTGGAATTAAAATGTTGATCAAAACGAATAAACTACTGAAAAAATTTTTGAAATGTGTCAATAAATAATAGAGAAAAAGAATATGAAAGTTAGGCCCAAATACCGACTAAATACTTAAATGAATTACAGCTGAAGGTACGCTTCGAAAGTGTTATTTTGTACTGCAAATTACGCTTTTAAAGCGTACTTTAAAGATTTTTGTTTTGAGTATTGTCTCTGTACTCGGGTCTTAGTGATTTAATGATTAAAGTATGCTTTAAAAGCTTAATTTGCAGTACAAAATAACACTACTTTTAAAGCGTAACTTTTGTATTTTAGCGCGAAGTGATTGACCTCCACTCGGCTGTGACGTCACGCGGATCAGAGCCGCGATGTACACCGGGTACGAGAGATGACGTCACGCGACTCTACCGGACGGAAGCAAATTTTTCATGCAAAACGCATATTTAAAATTCTGTAACTTTGTTAGTTTTTGAGATATCTTAATTTTACATTCAGACTTTTGTTCAATTTTACTCATATTTTCATATTCATTCGTTGAAAAAGAATGGGAAACTTCTCCAATATTCCACTCAATTAGTCTATACGCACTCCTATGTCACTTGACGCAACACTATCGAGAAATCGAGAACGGCCTAAGGTGATCTACAACCTTCGAGAAACGTCTAAAACACTTAGAAAAGCCTGAAAGCAACTATAATCTTCTTTTAAATACTATAATTATCCAGAAAGCATGAAAGTACCAGCTTTCGGATATAAATACGGACGCGGCGTGGCGGTTGTTGTTGTAGTCGCGTTTAACAAGTGAAATAACTAACTTAAATACAGAATTTCGTCAATCTATTCGAGTAGGGCAGAATGATCTGCGTAGTGGGGAGGGTTTTTTTAGTCATTAATAGAAAGAAGTCTAGAATTGAAGAATTTTGAAATGTGAAATTATTCATAAGTGTCTTCTCAGATTCAACTGTTTCCAAATTGTTAATTATCCATACGTTATGAGTAACATAGTTGAGTAATTTTTGAGTAACGAAAGATTGGTTAGTTTAAATTATGTGGTTGGAGAATTCCGAAAAGTAGTTATTTTCCTGTTTTTTTTTCAAAACACTTATTTTTATCAATGACTTTAGAAAAATTTTAACAATATTATTGATACGCGCACCTGGGGGATGTAAACGAAAATCCCGTACCTGTGTCTATTTCTCAGAAGCCATTAAACCCGTCCGCACTGTAAAATTTCCTGGCTCCCCAAAGGTGCATATTTCAAGCGAATTTGGCTGCCGGGAGCTCCGCCTAGCAACAGAAAATAAACGGTCGCTCGCTAATCCGTCCCCACCACCGCCGAACAGCTATAAAAGCAGCGCGTTTTTACTCCTAGCGAGGATACACTGTTCGGAAGGCTCCAACAGTCCTCGCCTTACTGGGAGATGTCCGGGAGAGATTCCTGGCAAACCTAGGAAGCGATATCGCCGCCGCAGTCGAGTGTTCTCCTGCCGGGCCCTATCAAGTCGAGCTTATGTGAAGCTCGAGTCTCGTCCAGTGTTTACCTCCGAGAAGTATCTTCGCCATCGCTCTTGCTGTCTAGTTTTTTCCGGCAAGAGCCTCCGCCGAATCTGCGAAGTGAGATCCAGAATTCCGCCTTAATTATTTTGTGACTACGCCAGAGATCTAAGTGCTTGTGCTAATTGTATTTTATATTCTGTGTGCTCTTTTATATTTCGACTGTCTATATTTCTGTGTGATCTTTTCTGCGACGTATGTAAATTAGTGTTTTACTGACTATTAATAAATTGTTGTTAAAAATAAACTTTTCAGTTATTTCCACGCCTTTGTCACTTGCACACATAGTTTGAAACAAACCACCCCGTTTCATTATCATTTGTGTTAAATGCCGATCTTATGTTAGAAGGGAAATAACTTGTAATTTTAGTAGAAATTGGACTATTGTTTAGAGCAGTGTTTCCCAAACAATGGGTCGCGACCCACTGGTGGGTCGCGAGCGGATATTAGGTGGGTCGCAGTCACAACACGTCTCGTCCAGAAATAAATTGGGCGTATCGAATTCACTGCGATTAAAAATGACAAAAATTTCAAAATATCTACCAAAAAAATATTAGACCTGCATTTAATACAAATAATAATATAGGGAAACTACTCATAAATGCAAAAGATAAAGATAATATAACTAACAATTCAGGTGTTTATAAATTGTCGTGTAAACTTGTACAGCGTTTTATATTGGAAAAACCGGTCGAAATTTCAATGTAAGAGTTAAAGAACATTTAAGATGTCTGAATAATCATGGTCATTCTGAATTTTCAAATCATTTATTAGAAAATGATCACGGTTTTGATATAAATGTAGGACTTTCTATTTTACACATAAATAATTTTGGTCTGATATTGAATAATTTAGAATCATTAGAAATTAGTAAAGCGTGCAATAGTAAACAAAATATTATTAATAATCAATTGCATTTGACTACTAGCCCAATTCTAAAAAATTTTCCAATAATTGCGAGTAATCAAGAACTTCAGTGATAATATTTTTTTTAAATAATTTTTCAAATAATTTGGAAAAACAAGGAACAAAAGACATTTCATTGGAATTTTTTGACAGTTATACAGCACCCTGATGATGGAATGGTAATTTCTGAAACATGTTGGTGAAAAATAACTCACATAAAAGTAGATATATACAAATAAAATAATCAATATTTTTTTTCAAAAATTGAAGTCAACGCTAATGTTGTTATGACAAAAAAGAGGCAACAAATTCACCCTTCCCATTAAAATATCACATATTAACATTTTTTGCAATTGAAAATTTTGATTATATTTGGAGGTTTTTCTTTTTTCATAATTGAAAGTTTTTCGTATGGTTACAATATGAATTGGGAAAATGTGAGGCAGGTGGGTCCCGAAAAAAAATTTTTTTTTTTGGTGGGTCCCGGTCCTATCAACTTTGGGAACCACTGGTTTAGAGTATTAGCAGTGGTGTTTTAAGTTAGTTATTAATTATATCTGATAATGAGAGAAACTGCTCCTCTCGAAACTATTGATAAATATCTTAAATATAATGTGTGTTGTATACCTATAATAAGGTTTAAAGGAAAAATACATTTTAAATGAAAATGTTTAATTTCTTAGTTGATGAAAACCATATCATACCTTGATATCTCAAGGGCACAGTATGTAAATGCTCGTGTAAGACACAAAGAAGAAGAAGTTACAGGAGTGATATATCACGTTTACGATACATACATAGAACTGGTTTATAATAAATATTATGGTGTTTTAACGTAACTCGAAGCGCCTCGTAATAGCATTATTATGGTTGACCCTTTTTCGACGCCATCTTGACTTTTATATCACGTGTTGATATTCTTAAATTATGTTATTTGCTTCTATAATTTTCACGTTAAAAACGACACCAAATGTTACGAAATGGAATTATAATTTTTTACCCAATATGTCAATGTCGAATGACTGTTGACCGCCATTATCAATACTAAAAAATGTGTTTGCGTTTTCATTTATTATTAAAACCCGTTTGCAACAACCTTGAAACACTTTCTGCAGCAGTGATAAGCTAATTCGACTTGACATGAATTTGCATATTTCTACTTTCTAGCCATATTGTTCTGAAAAAAAAAAACCGAAATAGACGGTCTTAACGCAAACTAAGACTAAGGCTCGAATTCAGAGTCAATATTAGATTATTTAAAGGTTAAGGTGCTGAAAATTACGCTTTTAAGGCGTACCTTAACCTTTAAATCACTAAGTATTGACTCTAAATTCGGGCCTAAGATTATTTAAGTTTGATTCTACATGCAAAATTAGAGTATTTTTCCATTTTTACGTCCGTTTTTTTTTTAAAAAAGTAGAATTGTTTTTGTACAATTTGTCTTCGTACAAAAATGTCAATAGTGTACGAAGATAAAATTATAGACGTCTTACAGAAACGAAGTGATTTATATGGAAAGTAGGTATGCTTACGACTTATAAGTGGCTGGCTTTGATGATCACTTTACACAATGTTACGTTAGCAAAATTTCAACCACGATTGAATTAATGAATGTTATATTGTTTAAAATGATCGTAAGCCCTATAAATACCCAAACACTTCCGTACCTTCTTTCCCACATAATAGCTTCGTCTCTGTAAAACATCTACAATATCGACGATCCCTACCTCAATTTACTCTATATTTTCGGAGATTATTAAAAAGATTTTTTGCAGATTCAGTTCAGTTTCAGTTTCAGTGCCGATAAATCGGCGTTTATTAGCTAAATAACTTTTTTTTTATAACATCTTGCATCAAACATGATTGTAAAAATAAGATAGCAACAGAGTTTATGAATAAGATAGCAACAAGTACAATGTACAGTTTTTCTATGTGCAGGCCTTTATCGTTATCTACCTCGATAGGTATATAAATTACCTGTTCTGAGGTAAGTAGCCATTCCATTCATTGAGACTCCATTAAAATGTTCATGGTTGCGTTATTAAAAGAATAAGAAGAAAATAAAGTAAAGTTGTAAAGATATAGAAAATAAAGTAAAGTTGTAAAGATATAGAAAATAAAGTAAAGTAAACAGTATATACATGTAAATGAAGATCAGTAGGTACCTATTGATCTTCATTTAATTTGAATTGTTAAAATGGAACGTTTAAATTTGTGTGAAAATTCTTTCACAAACAACTGACAATCGACCTATTGAGAAAATTATAATATACCGGTGAATAATACATATTTAATAATTGATAAAGTTTCTAATATAAAATAATAGCCTTAAATGTTGTTTCTCTTTTCAGGTATGGTGTGTACTTTTATTATTTTTAAATTTTAATGTCAAATATTATGTTATTTTGTTAATAAAATATATACTTACTCTTTTCAAAGCAACGCAAAAAAGCTTTTATTAAAAAAAAACTAAAATATTTGGGAAACCACATTATATACATATATGAAAAACAAAAGATGTAAATAAGTCAATTAAAGTAAATTAATAAGAACAAAAGTATAGAGTAAATGTCATTAATGAGTGATCGTCGGTCATCGGATCTTCGGTTATCATCAGATCATCTGAGGCCTCTTCCAGGTGTCTTATGTGAAAGATGTAACCGAACTCTTGGAAACATTACTTCACTCTCTACTCATATACGGTATTATCGGATGGGGAGGTTGTTATAAGAAAAACATAACCTCAGTAAAAATATCACAAAGGATTATCATTAAAGTAATACTGAAAAAAAAATCTACATTTCCAACAAAAGATCTCTTTAAATTGTTTCCAGTACCAAACGTAGATGATATTTTCAAGCAAGTTTCCGTATTAAAAATATGTACAGAAAAAAACCTTACAGAAAACCAGGAATATTTCAAACTTATGAGAAATGGAAACCAATTCATAATGCCTAAATGTAAAACAACCAAAATGCAGCATCACTATATTTATAAAGCAATTAATTACTATAATAACTTACCTATCGAGATACGATGCATCAGTAACCGCTCAGAGCAAATCAAGAAAATTAAAATTTTCCTAAAATCAAACTTAAACTCATAGATCATTTAAACCTATGCCTTTTTTCAAAATAACTCCTATACTTTTATTATCAATTTACCTTTTTACTGTATTAATAAATAATTTGTATACACTATGTACCTATATATTATAACAAGGAATAAGAACTGTGGCTCCCTCATCAGACTCAAGAGGTCTACATGACTACCAAGTATTTAAAAAAAAGTTTAATCTGATATGTTATACATTAGAACTGTATTTGTACCATAAATTAAATAAATAAATAAATTAAACAAGTTTATTTCGCCTTCCCCATTCACATATATTTGTAATATCTGCTTGGAGAAAATGATAAAAGATAAATAAATATTTTGCAGCACTCGTAATTTTGACATTTACCTGGCTCTGTTCGCTTTCATTATAAACAATATTTTGTTGGATCATAATTGAAGATGTATATTTTCTTCCTGTATTTAAACATTCATTCTTGTTGTGTCACAGTCTCCATTCACAGATCTCGCCATTATGTAACTAGTCTATGATGTCTATTGATGCTGTGAAGGGTCTATCGTTTCGTAAGCCTGTAGGAAAGGCTTTCATGGATAATACACTCTGCGTGTCGAGTGATGTTTGGAAATTTCCTATTCTAAGAGGCTTCTTTCAATATGTGCGTAAGAATATTTCTTGAGTAATATAATACTGTGACCATAGTACAAAGAAACTCGCTAATATCCAGAATACAACATCTAGGCAATGAATACACCGAAATAGATATTTGGAATGGTATCTTGCACAGTTACAAGAAGGTCCTAACTAGCATTTTTGTTAATAGCAGGGTTAATGCTAATAAACATAATAAATACAAATCAATTTGGTTTTATGATAGAAGTTAGTACATAGGATGCAATAGCAAAGATTACCTCAATTACAAATAGCGCTTTGGATAAAAATGAAAAATGTGTTGGCATTTTCATTGAAAGGCTTTTGATAGCATATCTCATCCAAAACCAATAGAAAAACTAAAAAATATTGGTATTGATGGATTTGTCTTATATTGGTTAGACTCATACTTACCAAATCGTACTCAAATCTTTAATAAACTAAGTCTTTATGAAACTATTAAATATGGAATGCCATTAGCGCTTGTTCAGACACAGCGGGAACCGTGCAGTTTCAGAATCGCGTTTCAAAACACGCGATTTGTGTCATCTGTTCACACAGCCGCGGTTAATAAGCGATTTGTGCGCGCGAAAATAAACGTCAGTTTGACAGTTCTGATGCCGTTCTCCATCTTTGAATATCAGAGATATATTCGCCAATTACTTTGTTAACGACGGCCGTGTTCCATGGCAAGACACATAAATATCATTCTATCAGTTCATTTTTGGTGAATAAATACCTACTTCTCTAAAATACTCTTTTTTTCCACCATTTCCAAATATCTCCACCAACTCCTGCCAAGCTTGGTTCTTGGCATATTTGAGTAATCCTCACACCGAAGATCCCACAAGGTCTTTTCTCCACTTCATCAATAAAAAATTCAGTGTCAAAGCGATCCATAACCATAAAAAAGAGAATATAATCCACGCGTGCTCTTGTCGTGACATGGAACCGTGCGGTGCCCGCAATGCGACTGAACGCTCTCGTAAGGCTCCATAGTAATAGGATCGTGCGGGCGCCGTGCGGGTCTATTTTCTAGCGGTTGGGTTGCGGGCACCGCGGCGGTTGACTAACCGCACGGTTGTGTCTGAACGATCCCATACAAACCTAGGTAAATAAGACCCGCACGGATCCCACGCGATTCTGAAACTGCACGGTTCCCGCTGTGTCTGAACAAGCGCTTACTCTCCACAATTTACGTAAATGAGATTTTTGATGTAAAATTAAACAGAAAAATAATTTCTTATGCAGATGATACAGCAATATTATTAAATTCAAAAACATGGATTTATCTAAAAAAATAAAATATCCGAAGACATAATTAAGTTAAAAAACTGATTCGATTCTAATTAGCGAAAAAACATATTATGTACCGTTCTCGATAAATAGCTTCGACCTTCCATCAGATTTTAATATTATAATTCTTAAAAACGCAGATGATATTAACCATAAACTAAAAGAAGGGAACATTGTTTCCGAAACATCTAGTTGTAAAAAACTAATAAAAAAGTGATGTAAACAAAGTTATAATTAATTTATTCATTAAAAATTCATTCGCTTTAAAGTCAAATTAGGCTCTACGGCCGTGCAACATAATAAGAGAAAATCAAACGCGAAAATTTTATTTTTTGGTGATCTATGGAGCCAATGTATTTCTCACGAAGGGGATGTCATGTGAAACAATTCTTAAGGTTCATATATTATCCGTGCTGCCACATTCAGAATAGATTATAATACACACGGGCAACCTTGCAAAATAGTTTTGATCAAACATTGCCCAATACAACACGACCTGCAAACGCGGGTCAGCGTATCGCACAATAAAAAAAACACCATCTCGGTGTAGTGTATGGAAATCCATTCACTGCAACGCCGTTCTCGTGACGCAATCTAAACATGCCTCTGCAGATCGCACGTTGAGTCTTGTTGTGTCTGTCCCACTTTGCCGCGCATTGTGCCCTCGGAGGCTCGGATAATTGTGCGGAGCCCTTTGCGGGGCTCCCGCGGCGGAAGACATCGTCAAGCCCGTCGATCATTTTCATTTCAATAAAACCTCCTGCGATAATTGCCACCCAGCTGTGTTTTACGCACTCCCCCGCTGTGTGGGAAATAGCCTCTGTAAAATGTTGTCAAGAGACAATTTGCGAGAAACGAGGTTAACACTCCTTTTCCAGTACGGGGTTGCAACAATTTGTGCATACTCGTTTCCTAGGATGGAAAGTCTGTTGATCGTGGAGTATTTTTGGTGAGATGTGTTATGTTATGTTTATGTTAATTTACACAGCGCCATTTTTTGCGTAAGAGACGCTCCAAGGGCGCTTTACAGGTATGACATCCCTTTCGGGATAAAAATAAAATTAATTTTTAGACTCTTCTTGAAGAGTTCCTGGTTCTCCATATATCGCATCACTGGAGGTAGCCGATTCTACATAGCTGGGCCCGCATAGCTGAAAGCACGTTCCGCAAACTTGGTGGCTACAGGTCTCCTTGGTACTACCAGCCTCCAGAGTGCCTCCGATTTAGCTGACCGCGGTGTGAGCCATCTTCTAGTGGCATTGTCTGGGATACAGAGGTCGATTAAATACGAGTATTGTGGTGCTTTTCTTTGAGGACTTTTGTACACCATCAGAGAGAGTTTGAATTTTTTCCGCTCCGGCAGGCGAAGCCGATGTAGCTGCTTCAGCATTGAGGATATCCGCGAGAAGAGAAGAGAGAGAGAGAGAAAAAGAGAAGTTGTATTCATGAACGACCGTTCTACCTCCTGTATACCTTGCGGGCGCAAAGCAAATGAGAGCGCGTTCCCAAAATGGCGGCCTATTTATAGGTACGCTACGCCGTTATAGGGATACCGCACTATTTAATGATTATTTATGACATCGAGCTGGTATTCTTTGTAATCCTCACAAACATCCCAAAGAAACAACACTTAAATAAAATAAAATAATAATGTGTAATAAGACAGTCAAAGGAAGAAAAAATTATGTTTTTCCATAGACAATCTTCAATATTCTACGCTTTCTTCTTCTGTCAGTCAGATGCTTGTGTGTTTCTTATAAAATGCCGAAAAATTTAGTAGAATCTTGTTCGCATTGTGTAATAAATGTAATTAAAAATATTATAGAACATTTTCAAACAATTATACTTCGTTAAAACACAAATTTGACTGGGGTCACTTTGTTACCCCACACCGCCCCCCGATCGTATCTTCGATTTTCCGGCGCCCGAAGGTTAAAAAGGGTCCATATGCGAAAACAATATTTTACAGGAGAGAGAAAAAGCACTTGCATTCATTTTTTTTAAATTCGTAATGTAGAAATACATATTCCCGCATACTTTATAATTACAAAATGTTTCAACAATTTCTGAAATGCTTTTAGAAAATGTTCCATTTTTTCGCTTGCCGTTCAGGTTTTACGAGCCACAATCCGGAAACATTTTAATAAAAGAAGTTGACATGGATCATTTTAATGACAATTTAAATTATTTATTACAAGACAAGATTTTGAATATTTTTTATATAATACGTTTTGCTTTGATATTATTATCCTACACTTATAAGATATGAAGGATTTAATTGACGAAATACATAAATATTTTCTTGTTTTCTCTGCTGTAACACTTGTACTTAACCTAATGGCTCAACAGATATTATAACATATATATAATTATGTTAAAATAAAACACAAATCACTTTGTTTTCACCACTTTATTAGATTAAACATTACATGTTGGGTGAGGGGAGGGGGGGGTTCAAGGTGTTAATTATTATGGGTCATCTGGACAATTAACACATCGAACTTCCCCCTCCCCTCACCTACCCCATCACCCGCCCCTTCACCATAACACATTTGCTTGGTTTAACTTTTAAAAATCTTTAGTACACAATAATCCTGAAGAAGAGAACATTATCCTCGAAATATGTAGATTGTTGATTTGTGATTTGTGTTTTATTTTAATAATAATGTCACCACAAAGTTCAAGCCTTCATACAGAAGAAGAAAAAATATTCTTCGAACAATTAATTATGTATTACAACGGGCTCGACGGGGCCGGCGTTCTATCCGCTCGAGCTGTTGAGTACACTTCCTCAGGGGCGTGGGTACAAATAACGAGTAGTCCTCCGTGACATGCTGGGCGAGCGCCTGGAATGGCGCCTAGCAGCATCACGACCAACCCCGGATTCTGCCGCTGGGTCCTCAGACCAGGTCCTCCATGGGTTGGTAGCCTCTCGTCGCTACTGGAGTAACTACTGCCTGCCCAACATAACTTGGCGTGCGGCAGGATTGGAACGTAAACCCGCCCCGCCCGCACCCGGCGGTAACCCAGAGCCCTGTCATTCAGTACAATTTTGTATTTGCTCGGGAGCTGTGACATCTTGATTACCAATATACACTGAATTATTATGTCCAAAACAACCAAAACAGTCCGGGGTGGTGCAAGAACAATTGCCAATGAAGTATTAAAGTTTTGCGAAGCTGAAAAAGCAAATAATGGACCGATATTACCGTCTGACAGTTTGACTGCTTGGTTTCTTTAGTGCTGCCCGACCAAATTTCTGTTAAAGCCTGCGACACCGGTCACCGGACATTCTGTACATTATGTATTGTGTAATAAATTTTCACCCTGGCAACTTCTGTTAAGCGACAGGGACGCCCTCCCTCGCACGCCAAGTTATAGTGGTACATCTATACAGTGCAAGGAAGAAGCGTCGGACTTTTCAGCCCAGTGTATGCGTGTTTACGCCACTGCGAATAACTCCCGGGCACAGATAGAGCGGCCGCCGCGGAGCGCGCTGTTACCCGACCAAATTTATATTGAAGGTTCTGACACTGGTCACCGGACATTCAGTACATTATGTATTGTGTAATAAATTTACAACCTAGCAACTTCTGTTTCGCGACAGGGGCGCCCTCCCTCGCACGCCAAGTTATAGTGGTGGCACTCTACAGTTTCCTCTACTGGCTCCCCAGACTAGATCCACTGTAGGGATGGGCGTTGAATGGACGGACTAGTTGAAATCAACCGTTGACGTTGCATCGACGCGTCGACGGTTTAAGTTTATCGCATGGACTAGTTGAATTCGTAGACGGTGGACGGCGGACGCCGTGGACGGTGGACGATTCGAGATTCAACGTAATGCAAAGCAACTAGCGAGAGCAAGACAATACGTCTCCGTTTATTTCTCTCTCATCTCTCGCTGTCGACTTGTAGATGGCATAGACGTCATAGACGGCTCGACGGATAATTTCATTTCAACTCTAAAGTACACGACCATAGAGTGCAGATCTGTGTACACGAACTATGACAGAGACTTGAAATTTGAATGCATGCGTAGGGTGAGATAGGCTTAATAAGCTATTATCTATTATTTTTTTACTTGATTTGTGCGATGTGCACGTGCGACGTTTCGGTGAATTCCCAATTTTGCGCTGTATAAAATAAAACAATTCTGTTTAATTATTTTATTTTTTATTGAACTAATATTTTACTGCTTACACCTGATATAGTTGTGTATACCTACTTCTTTCTTTATTATATATAGAAAGAAGTATATAAAACAATATGTAAAAGCCTATAATGTGCGTAAACAAATAAATAATAAAATATTTCTTTTTACATATAAGCACAAGTAGCGGTTTTACTTTCCCCGAAACTATATTCCTACGAACTTCTTTAAATTTTAAAAATTAACGTAATAAAAATAGCCGTCGAGCAGCGTCGCGTCGAACCGTAGACAGTTGACCATCGTCCCGATGTTTAGATAGAACGTCCGCGACGTCCGCGTATCGAAGTTGACGCGTCAACTAGTTGACAAATTCAACTAGTTGACTGTCTCGTCGATGGACGGATGTGGACGGTCTCGTTTCGTCGACGGTAAATACGTCGACGACCCATCCCTAATCCACTGTGAGTTACGTTTTGTAAGCCAGCTGGCGAAGGCCAAAGGCTCGGACCCGAGAACAATACAGATCTCTATACGATGTCTGACTTGTATCCACAACAGCGCAGAACATACCAAAGCAGTTGTGTTCTGTAGTATTTAAATATTTTTAGTTATGTTCCATTAGTATTTTACCAGCGAAAGTGGAGCCATCTCTTAGTATAATTAGGCTGAACCCTTGGGTTACTTGATATATCTAATTACAACCACCTTTCGTGTGTGCGTTTGCAACTATGGCTGGCGCCATCTCTGAACAAACTTTTAAACTGGTTCCTTAGCTATCAATCAAAGGTAGATAGCCCTTTTAGCTATCTACCTTTGATGTCTCAAAATAATTCCATCTATGAAATTATTTTGAGAGTATAAATTAATTAAGATCTTCATACTCACACAGCCTAACCAATTATCTTTAGAAACCATTTGTAGTGAGGCGTTATAGTGATTTTATTATTTTTGAATTATTGTTGTAGTGAATATAGTGGAATAAACAAC
>JADDOH010023218.1:0-55207 GCA_016648135.1 Agrypnia vestita | reverse complement strand
GATGATACTATCGTAACGTCTACTGACTATATATAGCCGAAACACCGCTAATGATGATGATGATACTATCGTAACGACTCCTGACGATATACAGCTGAAACACCGCTAATGATGATGATGATGATGATGATGCTATCGAAACGCCCCCTGACTATATATAACTGGGGCACTGCTAGTGATGATGATGATGATGATACTATTGAAACACCTCCTGACTATATGTAACTGGGACACTGCTAACGATGATGTTGATGAAGATACTATCGCAACGCCTCCTGACTACATACAACTGGGACGCTGCTAATGATGGTGATGATGATGATGCTATTGAAACGTCTCCTGACAATATATAACTGGGACACTGCTAATGATGATGATGTTGATGATACTATCGAAACGCCTCCTGGCGATATAAAGCTGAACCACCGCTAGTGATGACGATGATGATGATGATACTATCGCAACGCCTCCCGACGATATATATCTGAAACACCGCTAATGATGATGATGATACTATCATAACGCCTCCTGACTATATGTGACTGGAACACCGCTAATGAAGATGATGATGATGATACTATTGAAACGTCTCCTGACGATATACAACTGGGACACGGCTAATGAAGGTGATGATACTATCGGAACGCCTCCTGACTATATATGACTGGAACACCGCTAATGAAGATGATGATGGTGATACTATTGAAACGTCTCCTGACAATATATAACTGGGACACTGCTAATGATGGTGATGATACTATCGGAACGCCTCCTGACTATATATGACTGGAACACCGCTAATGAAGATGATGATGATAATACTATTGAAACACCTCCTGACGATATGTGACTGGAACACCGCTAATGAAGATGATGATGATGATACTATTGAAACGTCTCCTGACGATATACAACTGGGACACTGCTAATGATGGTGATGATACTATCGGGACGCCTCCTGACTATATATGACTGGAACACCGCTAATGAAGATGATGATGATGGTACTATTGAAACGTCTCCTGACAATATATGACTGGGACACTGCTGGTGATGGTGATGATGATGATGCTATCGAAGCGCCGCCTGACTATATATAACTGGGACGCGGCATATGAATAGACAAATAAATACCTAATTAATTAATGAATCATCAATTAAATAAATAAATAGAAATTAATAATTAAGTTCGGCGTCGAGCACACGGTCCGATGATGATGCTATCGAAACGCCGCCTGACTATATATAACTGGGACGCGGCATATGAATAGACAAATAAATACCTAATTAATTAATGGATCATCAATTAAATAAATAAATAGAAATTAATAGTTAAGTTCGGCGTCGAGCACACGGGCCGATGATGATGCTATCGAAACGCCGCCTGACTATATATAACTGGGACGCGGCATATGAATAGACAAATAAATACCTAATTATTAATGAATCATCAATTAAATAAATAAATAGAAATGAATAATTAAGTTCGGCGTCGAGCACACGGGCCGCGCGATCCCTGGAAGTTCACACACATGCAGAGAAAGGTTATTTGGCGAATTAATTCGCCCCTATTATGGTCAGTACGGATCCAACATGCAAACAAACACCCATCTGCCGCCGATTATATCCATTCCAGTGCTTCGTAGTTTCACTTTAAGTACCTCACTTTATACCTAAGGATTGCGAACACTTGTCTCGCACGCGCACACGATTCACAGGCCCCTAATTAACTATAGTTCGCGACCTAACCTTTGATCCTGCCATCACGCGTTTTTAAGTTTCCGTAGCTGGGGCTTAGTATCCAGCCTCTGTAACTATACGGTGTATATACTCTAACCAAACCGAAACTAGACATTATTTCCCTTTCTTTGAATTTATATTCCTCGGGATACCGGAATTAGACTCTAGCTCGACAATTGTAAGTATTTATATATCTTAATAATACTGCAACATAGTCCTTATTTCCGTCTTACGTATCCGTACTTCCCGGGTCATCGAGACTAGACTCCAATTCTAATGATCATACTCTAATGATTATACGCACCGATATTTTTCATAAAACCCGTTACCCGTTATTTTCTGATGTTACATATTCTTATATTTATCCGAAATACCGGGATTAAGCTTTGAATCTAGGATTCCATCCATTTATAAGTTTTAACAAACCCATGAAGCAACCACTTGTCCACTTGTTGTTGTTAAAGAATTGATTGCTTCTATAATAAAACCCCACTAGTCTACATCTTTATAAGGTCAATACATATTACTTTTAGGGTCCGCCGATTTAGTTTTATTCTTATTATTATTATTATTATTATTATTATTATTATTATTATTATTATTATTATTATTATTATTATTATTATTATTATTATTATTATTAATTAATTACACGGCTTAATAGCCTTTTACAACAGGTTTATACATAATTAAAATACAACAAACGATTAAATGTAAAAGAAAAATAAAGGGTATAGATGTAAAAAAGTATATATACATAGTTTAAAAATAATGAGGTTAGACATGTATGTAAAAAGTATATATGCAAAAAGGTATAAAGTAGCAGGTTTATACATAATTAAAATACAACAAACGATTAAATGTAAAAGAAAAATAAAAGGTATAAATGTAAAAAGGTATATATATACATAGTTTAAACATAATGAGGTTAGACATATATGTAAAAAGTATATATGCAAAAAGGTATAAAGTAGCAGGTTTATACATAATTAAAATACAACAAACGATTAAATGTAAAAGAAAAATAAAAGGTATAAATGTAAAAAGGTATATATATACATAGTTTAAACATAATGAGGTTAGACATATATGTAAAAAAAAGTATATATGCAAAAGTGTAAAGTAGCAGGTTTATACATAATTAAAATACAACAAACGATTAAATGTAAAAGAAAAATAAAGGGTATAAATGTAAAAGGTATATATATACATAGTTTAAACGTAATGAGGTTAGAAATATATGTAAAAAAGTATATATGCAAAAGTGTAAAGTAGTGATCTCAGAAATTTTTACTCACCGATAATATAGCAATATTAAATTTGAATAGCCAGCTATATATATATAAAAAATTCAAGACATTATATAAAAATTTAATATTTTGAAAAGAAATGATCATATAGTGTTTTTTAAATTTTGAGAGAGATAGATTTAAAATGTCGACATATGTAGGTAGTTCATTGCCAAGTTTGTGCATTGATAACAAAATTATATTATTCTTAATATAATGTAATGATGAATATGGTTGCATGATTGACATCTTCGTCGACAGTCTGGAGAAAGTAAAGTTTACACTTAAAGAGGCAATACTGCTTCGTTACTGACTTCAGCTGTTAATATGTAATGGTGGGTAATATATATTTTCGTACACATTGCCGCTTTGTACTTTATATTTTTAATTTCTGTACTCATGTTTTGGTGCTATTCCTGGTACTTTTAATAATTTGCTACTTGTAATTTATATTGTTTAATGTATGTTCTTTTTAATTTTATGATATATTTTTTTATGTAAAAGCCTATACGCATTGCTGCTCGTTACCTACTCTACATTTTTAATTTTTATACTCATGATTTGGTGCTATGCCTGAAACTTTTAATGTATGTGCTTTTTGAAATTTATTTTATACTCTTTATGTAAAAGCCTAATGGGCGTAAACAAATAAATAAAAATAAATAAATAAATAATTTTATTATCATCTCGAATATTTGATATCCACTCTCCGGAAAATTTTAATATATTTTAGATCATTTTAATATAATTTATCATTTTAATATGGTTTAGGAATAACGGAATTCTGTAATTTCTACGAGTATAAACAACCCCAATCTTACCAAATCCATTTTATGTAGTGAAAGACGCGGGACTTATATTCTCCCTAAAATGTAAAATGAACCCGGTCTAGATGAGGCATCCTTATTTAGTTTCAGGACAACGAGGTTTACGCGTTCCACGAGGAATATGATATAACCCGATCTAAACGAAGGTAATTTTATATAATTTTAGGACAGCGGAACTTACAAATTTCATAAAGTATATCGTGAAGCCAATCTAGGCGGAGACACTACGTATATTTTAAACAGAGTAAGAGTTTAAATTTTACCATCAAGCCTAATACACCGCAAGAATGTCCTAGGCATAGTAAACAAAATAGCGGTCAAAGCTGTAGTGTTTCTATGTTCACACGTTTTAGCTCAAAACGAATACTATAATTTTCACATTTATAATACAAGACGCGAATTTCTAAACGAATCATTTTAAAATAGTTCTGATTGAAATCTACATGTTTCATATTTATTAAATGAAGGCGCGAATTCTAAACGAAACACTAACATTGCTCAAAAACGGGACCCTATATTTTATATATGCTTAAAATGAAACGCGAATTCCCGAACGATAGCATTTTATATAACTAAATGTAACGAAATCTTATATAGTTTATAAATAAGAAGACCCGGCCCCAGGCGGTTTATATATATTTTCAATATAACGAGGCCCTACAACATCTTTATAAGTATAATACAACCCCGGTCTATCGAAACAATGTACTAGAAGTTTTTACATGTTTGAATACATGATACACGTTTTTTATACGCGTTTTTATACGCGAGATTTACGTTTTCGTACAATACGAAGTACCCCCAAATTATACAACCGCGAAGTTTACATCACTCCTAAAGTATAACCAGAACTAATTGAAACATTTTTTCATAGTTTAAGTCCGCGAGGCAAATATCTTTCATAAAATATAAAATACCCGAATCAAATTAAACATATTTTTACCTTATAGACTTTCCCCAACGCGCGTAATAATCCCGGCCACATGAAACGTTTTTATATGTTTTAATAGCGCGGGACCTATGTTTTCCTATATAATATAAGATAACCCGGGCCGAACGGAAGCAATTTTATATACTTTATAAAATAGTGAAACTTGTACTTCTGTAAAACCGTAAATAAACCCCGACCCCCACGAGATTATTTTATATAATTTTTTAGAATAATGAAATTTCATACATCTGTAAAATTGTAAATAAGCCCCGATTCTCACGGAATTACTCTATATACTTTTAAACGAAATGAAAATCTAGATTATTATGGCTGAACCTGATACCCCGCGAGATCAGCTATATATTTTTCACTAGACCTATTTTTAATCCCAGAATTTATTCGCTATAATTTTAACGGACTCTTACTATAAAACATAAACAAAAAAAATATTAAAATAAACTAAATATTCTTTCGATAACTAAAATAAACCCGGTCTAATCGAAACATTTCATATAACGAAATATTATATGCCTTACAAATGTAAAAATTAAAATGAGACCTCGCGTATTTAGCAAAGATAGGTATTTTATAAGACTTATTTAAAATCGAATCTGTTAGTAACAACTCCTTTATCTTTTAACAGCTTCCCGCGTGATTAGCGTAAAATAGGTATCTTTATAACGCACAGCTAGTTTCCAGAGATCCGCCAATACTATACTTAGTAAAACGAAAATTTAACTAAATTTGAACTCTACCGTTTCCTGAAATTCTGCGAATATTATTCTGTGAACCTAGTAAGACGACAAAAATAATTAACTTTATAGAACATAGTGATTTCCGAAGTTCCGATATGCCAGATTAATTACCTTTATAAAATAAAATCAATCCCGTACTCTGAGTTAAAACTCTTTTGACAGGACCTCGCGTATTTAGCATAAGATAGGTATTTTTACAAGATTTATTAACAATTTCCCGCGTGTTTAGCATAAAATAGGTATCTTTATAACGCACAGCTAGTTTCCGGAGATCTGCAAATATCAGTTCTATATATGCCGGACTGATCAACTTAATAAAGCGCAGTAATTTCCGAAGTTCTAATATGCCAAATTAATTACCCTTTATAAAATAAAATCAAACCCGTACCCCCCTTTTCTTTTAACGTGAGCAACCAACAATGTCGAAGAGTATATTTACCCGTACGCACTTTCACTATAATTTTCACTCACTGAGGCACTCTAAGTCGACGGTAACTTTCACTCACGGTTCTATCACTCGAAAAACAACCGACGCAGATTTTGCGCTCTCGTAGACCGTCACCAACTCCCTGATTTCTGCTGTGTCTTGACATTTTAAACCCCCCCTAGCAGCCAAAGGTCCTAAGTCGTGTGTTTCCAGGATTTTCAATATCCTACTTTCCTTGAAACCAAATTCTTTGTTCCTAAGATTCAATTTGGCAAAAAAAAACCATATCTCCACTCGGATATGTCAGTTGATCCCACCTCCTGTTGCCGTCTCTATCTCCATCCCTGTGCCCGTTTGGGACGGACTTGGTGGCTTCAGACGGTTTGAACTCGCTTCACAAGCGCGATAATTAATTTTTAATATTTAATTTCTAAGTTCAGTCCATATTGTCGTTTGATCAACCGTAACCACAATCTATCGGGTACTCCCCTAATCATAGTTGATGTTTCTTCATTATCTACCATTATCCTGTCCCGTTCTCCCGTATTTCCGCTCGTCTTTATCGGAAATTTAACGTTTCTTGGCCGCTATATCATGGGATCAATTTCCATATATTCACCACGTGCACACTGCATACCTAGATATAACAATCATCCAAAGGCACTATACCTAATTTTAAATTAATTTTGGGCGATCTTTCCTCGTGGGTCCCCAATGAATCCTGTCTTTTGGCCGCGACTCTTCGCGCACAGGGACGTATTAGCTCCCTCCGTTGCGGAATTTAAACATAATTTGTAACCATTTATTATTATTTTTATTGGCAGTAAGATTGATCCACAAAGTAACTATGTTACATAGACAGTGAATATTCTCGAACAATATAATACTGGAAGAGTACTATTCGCTATAACACAATAAACTATTAATGTAAGTTAAATTAAATTTTTAAATTCAGTGGAAGATTTTTAAGATCGTTTTGCTTTTAATTTTTTTCCCAAAACAAAATAAATAAACAAATAAATAAACACACAGATACACACTCACACAACCCACTATTGGACATGTTTTTATTATTCTTTTATCGATTGTATGTATGTGTTTTCGCGTAATTGGCCCAAAACTCTGTGCATCAATTATTGTCTTTTCTTCAAAGATTGATTAATTATATGGCTGTAAGAAACCCAATAAATGAAAACAAATAAAACAAATAAGTAAATAAACCTCCAGTGCCGCAGGCAAGGCGTCGGATTAATTCAGTGCTCATTCATTGCCAAGGCACTGGACGCCTCCGCTGATAACTATATACCGCTCACCATGTTCTTAGAGGTGTGTTGAAAGATTGCTAGTATCTGTCGAATCGGTCTCAAGTAGTTGTCTGTATTTGTACGTTTATCATTATTACATGCTCTTGCTATATCCGTTCCACTTCACATTATTGTTCCTCCCGTCTTCGAATTTCTATCACACTATGTTCTCCTATGTTTTTGGTACTTATATGCTTGCTTTTTACTTGCATTTACTCCTATATATATTTGTTTCATTTATCCATCCATCTATAAGATCCCCATACGCTTTATCCTTTTATTTCATGTGTATATGGGCCGCAAATTCATATTATTTTATTTACAATATTCTTATCTAGATTGTTGCGCGGTATGATTGATAATCCCCAAACTATGCAGAGCATTGGTTTGTATGCTCCTGACAATTACACTAGACATCGTCAGCATAGATCGTTTCACATTCCAATATACAGGACCAACCTGCCGATGGTTATGCCTGTTGGAAGAGCCACAGCCATGCTGAACAAAATCGCTCTGGGTATTGATATATTCCATGTGTCTGAGGGGGTTTTCCGAAGCGGGACTCTCCTACACCTTTGACCAGATTTATGTTATTTTTAATTTATTAAATATTTTCATTTTTGATATATACTTCTAATATGTATGCCTTAAACATTTTGTTTGTCATGTACATATTATCATGAAATAAATTGAATTGAATTGAATTGAATTGAATACACTTGTTCCAATTATGTTTTGTGGTTATTACTAGCAAACCCGGCGAAATCTGAGCTAGAATAGCCAATCGTATACACGTTACCCGTCCTGTTGAAACTACGCTAACGTAGGGCAGGTTTGTAGTGATTACATAGTTAATATATTGTATCTATATTCGAGTATATTATTTTCTTGTCGTGCCATTAATATGCTTACACGTTATCGTTATCTCTTTCCTAACCGTATATACCGTCATTGCACAATTACCTATCTGTTGTAAAAGCCTGAAGAGCGTTAGTCTACAGATAAATATAATAGAATTATAGTTAACTTTTCTATCCGCCTACGTTATTCGACTCCCGCGAAACGAAAATGAATCATTATTCGCTTCTCGACAGAGCGTTAGTCTACAGATAAATATAATGGAATTATAGTTAACTTTCCTATCTGCCTACGTTATCCGATTCCCGCGAAACGAAAATAAATCATTATCCGCTCAGTTAAGGTCACCCCTCTGGTACATAGTGTACGTTTTATCCGTGCTTCACGGCCAATTCTTATAAATTATTTATGGGCGTTTTCCTCGCGCGATCCCCCGATTAGAACCTGCCTTCCTTGCCTTTGCTCATATTCTGCTATCTCTCTCGCGCGGCAATCCACTTAAGAAGGCGATTAATGACGTTTAAGCGGTTTCAAAACCACAGCAAAAAAGTCTATAATTCAGAAACCTCGTGGAACTGTCAATATCATCGTCACCCTAGAGTAGACGTTAATCGGTTTTTTAACGGCCCTAAACGCAATAATCGCGACCCAAATCTATGAAAGCCGTGTTCAGTATTTTTTTTGGGAAGCACATGTGGACCGCTCGGACCGCGCCGATCGTCAACCATTTGTACCAAACGCGGCTTTACCACAAGATTAATATGTTTTATAAGAATTGAATATTAACTGCTCGTTACCTATATCCGATCAATCGCTACTAACTCCGTCCCAATACTAGCGTTTCATCATCCCCAAATTTTTGTAGCGCCAATACTCCGCCAGGTGGGTTTAGCTCAATCTTTTCCCGCGTAGCATTTAAATCATCTTAGAGTTCAAAATAAAATAATAAAATAAAATAAAAAAAAAAATCTATAGAAACAGGTGATTCATCACAAACTCTACGACTTCCGATTTCGATACCACCGTATCTTCATCAGGACGGTCGCAAACTAACTATCCATTATCTACTTTACCGTTACTTGACATATTATCCATTTCGGCGTCCACTTCTCAATAATCCCCACCATAGTTGTTGCCACGCCCCGGTTCAAAAATTTATTTATTTGCTAGAATAGATAATGGATAGTTAGTTTGCTTCTATCCTGATGAAGATACTGTGGTATCGAAACCGGTAGACGTAGAGTTACTAGTTAAGTGGTTAATACAAAGTTGTTTAATAATAAATAACTCCAAAAGATCGTCCGCGCATCTTAAATGTTTATTTTTAAATAGTGCGTGTTCTAATGTACGCACAGAAGTTTTACTACTTTGACAAACATAAAAAACATATATTGTGTTGTATACCTTGCGTAGATTTAGAAAAAAAGACGACATAAATGACACTCCTCCATTGACGGGTCAAAAATCTAAAATACACATTAAATATGGTACCCACGCACCGAATTGCATTTTTCTTGAATCAAAATGAGAAATGAAACAGTAAGCACGTACTAACACATTAGGAATTTGATCACGATCATATTATTTATCTTCACGAACAAGACCGGGTTTGCGAATGAACGTTCTCACCTTTCTTTGCACCTCTCCCTCCATCTTTATTTCCTAACAGTGCACGTCAGATCTACCAAAATGTTTTATCCATGACTTTGACATTACTACTTTGACTGTTGACTGTGTGTGTCTTTCGTGCATGAGCTCGCAATTCTTCTGATATGGAGAAAATTGTGATATCCTTACGATAAGGATATGAGTTTTGCCGCCCTTCCGATAAGGGATACGTGAAAAATCAACATGGTTCTGTTTCGACTTTAAGAGGCAGGGAATATTTCTTTCCCCACTACCCATTGACCGCTCCATAAAATCTTCATTCAGTCCATCTCCCAACTAACTTATCCAAACTCACAATCCGTGTGCAAACATATATAAACAGAAAATAAACAAAATATAAACAATTTGCATTAAACCATTTTGTTGACAACAGCGCCTGGAGAATATGCAATGTTCGTAGCACCGTTTTTCTTTATTTTATAAATTTATTTATAAAACTAGCTGTTGCCCGTCCAAAATGACTGTACTCTTACATGTCGGTTCCTAAGGAATAAGTAGGTATTTATTTATTTTTATAAAAAAAATACAAAAAAAAATTTCAAAAAAGTTTTTTTCGTAAAAAAATCAAAAAAAAATACTACGAATTTACACGACGTTACGAGGACAGACAGACAGGCGGATGGAAAGACAGATAACGAAATTATTATAATGAAAATTATTTTATTTAAAGAAAAATTTTAACATTGTTTCATAATCACCCAATGTTCGTAACAAATTGATGTCGCACTTATAATAATTGCTATTGGATAAATATCATTTGTTAATTCTTCATCTTAGCCATTAATTCATGGTATGAAAATATTTCGATGCACATTAGTGCGCGCATTTCGTTGCATCCTAAAATTTCACTTCACACACGCCCACAGAAGTGTAACTTCAAAAATACTTTCTGTTGACGTGTTTGAGTTTCTCACGCTGGTCGCCAGATCTAAATCTCCATACGTGTGCACATGCTGACATTTATCTCAACAAACAGTACAGAATGTGAAGAAACGAGGTCTGAATAAAGAAGAAACATATTATCTCTAAAACTGGTAAAAGACACCCGGAAGAGGTCTCAGATGATTTGATGATAACCGATGATACAATGAACTTACTCTATACTTTTGTTCTTATATTATCAACCTTGGAATTAATTTACTATAAATTACTTATTTACACTTTTGTTTGTTCATATATGTATATACTTTTACATTACTTTACTTAGGTATCTTTTTATTCTTATTTAATTTATTTCTTTATCTTTACTACTTACCTTAGATATTTTAAAGGAGTCCAAAGGAAGGAATGGCTACTTACCTCAGAACAAGTAATTTATGTACCTAGCGAGGTAGGTAACGATAAAGGCCTGCACAAAAAACTGTAAATTGTACTTATTACTATCTTGCTCATAAACTCTGTCGTTATATTCTTACCATTCATCATGTTTGATGCAAGCTGTTATAAAAAAATATGCTATTTAGCTAATAAACGCGCTGAAACTGAACTCTGCGATTTATTTGATCGAGATCATGTCTCGTTCAAACCCTGAAAGCCACTCAGTACACGGTTTGGCATTTATTGTCTAAATTATACGGCCTAGTACCCCTTGATAATACAATTTAAAACAAACTTAGAAGCAGAAACGCAAGAATATTCCATAATTTTCAACAAGAAAGTGGGGTTAAGTTATTTCGCCTCCGGGGCACATTGTTTCCCTGTCTGAAGGGATTTTGACCGTTGAACGATTTCCGCGTTTCATTTGAACATTTCTTGTCGAGGCTCGCGGAACATCTTGTACAACATTTCGGAGCATTATGAAGTTGTAAAGTATTCGGCGGAGAGATGGGAGTGATGTTTGTCTTCAGATATTGTTCATCAGCCGCGATAACCACATTTCACAATGGCCGCGCCCGGCTCTCGGAACGTATTAAAATAAAATATTTTTCTAAAGCCAAAAGTCTGGGAGCGCCCTAAAGCGGATCATGTTGTATCATCCCCCGAATTGTCTTTCCACGAATGGAAAAAGCAAAGGGTGTTTTTTTATTTGTTTATTTTGTTTATTGAATCTCAAAAGAAAATATACAAGATGTAATATATATTACATAAGTATATTAAATCCTATAAATGTATATACATATACCTGTATACCCGTTAGAAGTTATACTTCTTTAGCACACTTAAAAAAACACGTATTAAAATAATATTAATGGAATAACTAAACAAATGTAAAAAATTACATGACCACGACAATAGCGACTTTCTCTGAGGTTTCACAATCGACGTCGTCATCTCTAGTATTAAAAAACTGATGCCGAGAATAGCATTGTAATTACAAGGTTTTACCAGTGGATATTTCCAAACTGATGAAATTCTGTGAAACGCAGCTGAACGCAGTCCAACATCGACCACAACATGAAATACAGAAATTTGTAAGAGAAGCCCCTTTTGCCATTTCGATTACACAGCTAAAATCGTAATTCAATAAACAGTTCTAATTTTCAATTCAATAACCAATCATTCGTCAGCTTTTGAGTTGAGCATCTTTATGATTGGTACTCGATTCAAGATGGTCGACAATACATTATTTATATTATTGGAACATTAATTTTAAATGAATAAATTTTACACAACAACCCTAAACAATATATGAGATATACACATTTTACTCTCTTTGACGGCTAAATACCAGGGGCGTGCAGTGGGAACAAGAAGCATGACTTTTTCCTAAGCATATATTTTGAAAAGAAATCGGTATATCTCGTAATATTCCTATCACAATTATTAACAATGTATTCAGATTTTAATATTTCATCATATTCTGCCAGATAAATATTTAATTTCGATACTTTTTCCCCAAATATACGGTTAAATAATCATGCTTCTTGTTCCCACTGCACGCGCCTGCTAAATACACATCTTTGCATACTAAAATTTCACTTTAACAACTGATTTCATGGTCTCGCTTTTCCGCTACATGCTGTTGGCGCAACTTCTTCTTCTTCTTCATTGCTCGGAGCCTGTTCCTGGGATACAGATGTCCAGCTATCTCGCCATCTTTTATGCGGTCTTCCTGGGAGTCTGGTACCAGACGGCAGCTTGTTCGCTGCTATGCTCACTACTCTCTCAGAACAAGCTCTCTCCACATGATCTCTCCAGTAACGTCTTCTAGATCTTCCCCATCGGACAATATCCTCGACGTCACAGGTCCTTCGTATTTCGGAATTCCTCACTCGGTCTTGGATTGTCAGTCCCGCAATGGATCGGAGAGTCTTCATCTCAGTTGTTCTTAGGAGATTTTTAGTTCTGGTAGTGTCAGCCCTTTTCTCGATACCGTACGTCATGATTGACCGGACACAGGTCTTATATATCTTTATACTTCGGCAACTTCCGTTCCAATAAAAAAACTTCAATAAGTTCCCTATGATCGCAATAAGTTCCCTATGATCGCAGTAAGCTCCCTATGATGGCATAAGTTCCCTATTATCGCAATAATTTACAACCACCCTGTTGATACTTTGATACACCATTTTGTGGCACGAGTTCCCTGCGGCGGAGGTGCTCTGCGCCAGATCCCTGCTCTCTGGATCTCATTTGGCATTTTCGCAATATACCTGTTCTTTCTCGGAAATTTATACCTTAATATAAATTTCGTTCCGCCTTAAAGTTATTACTTTTAACATTTTGTATTTTCCTTTGTGATTTGCGAAGTCCGAGTCCGCGCACAAAGGGCGAGAATTCTTTAAATACCCTGTTGTATTTTTGGCATTCTCCGGTGGCCTGAAACGGAGATAAGCTGTTGGAGATGTTTCCAAAAATTTTGCCCAATTCCAATTCAAGCCGGTTTCGGTAGAGGATTTCGCCGTCGTTTGAATCGGCAAACAGGGTGGCCGAGATATCCACCCTTACCCCGCGAACCCGAACGTGGAAAAATAATAAAAAATATCATCTGTTGAAAATAGCGCCATCTCTTTTTGTAAAGCGCCATTTTCAAAGGAATTTTTCCATTATTATTAAACGAATATACAGATGAGATTTTAAATTATAATAATTTATATTCTAAGCATACAATAATATAATATACATGTACGCAATTCATCTCTACTTCAGTGTAAGACAGAGGTTTGTGTAGAAAATGTAAATTAGTTTTAAAAAGATAACAACATCGTTAAGAAGTCGTTACGCGTTAAGTTTTGAAACAAAATTAGCATGTAACTACGCTATTTCATTACACAGAAAAAGTATATTGCTTTCAAATATTCCGTAAAATCAATTGTAGATTTTCTCATTTAGTGACATTAACGACATCTGTGGGGATTTAGGGGAATGAAAATGGCTTTGTACAGGCCGCATGGAAATGTTGTTACAATGCATATATAAAGTGTGGCATGTAATTCAAACATATACAACTTCCAAAAATTAGTAGGCATGGTATATTCTACCATGGGTGGAAATGGCCAATGTTACATTGTGTAAAGTTATCACTTAAGCCAACTATAAGATAGGTCATAAGTCCTACGTACACCCAAAAGACTTCTATACCTACTTTCCCATTTAAAAAAACTACGATTTCGTCTCTGTGAGACATCTATAATATACATTAATTAGCTACGCTAGAATACGCCTGTTTTCTAGTATACATTATGAATCTCATATACCTACATTTAAAAATAATATTACTTAAAAACTCTAGTCACAATGTAGATATCTCATTACTGACAGTGACATCTATACTGGTTCACGGAGTTGGTAAATAAATTCACACGTGGGACGGGTTGTACAAATTCAACATTTGTTAAATGTTCACTGTTTTTCCACTATAAACCTATTTATTTAATTGTTAAAACGTTTTCGAGATCACTCTCATTATCAATAACAAGTTTTCAACTGAAAGATTGAATTAAGTCTGTGGTCACCGCATCGTGATCTTGCAGTCACCGTAACCTTAAATAAAAAATATTAAACAAAGAAACAACCGCTCCGTGTGACTCCCAGTGTGATACTAAAGTGGACAATGGAGTAGCTTTAAAAAACAAATACCACTACAAAATTTACGTGTTGCAGAGGATGTCACTCACACTAATGCAAGTGGCTTTCATAAATTGAACGGAATCTAACAAAAAATATACTTATTGTATAAAAAATATAACCGTTATTGTAAGAATAAGTATATAATTTAGAGTTCATCACATTTTTGTACGAAAAGAGTGTCATTCATTATTAATTTAAAATTATTAACACGCGATAAAAATAAAACTGGAATAGAATTTTTTTTTTTAATATTAACAAAATCACATTTCATTTTCGTGATTACATAAAAAAATATAAGCCATAAAAAATGTATTTATCTTATAAAAAAATTCTCGGTACTGAACTGAAAGTATAAAGAATAATTGGAACAAAAAAATATCATCTAAAATTTTGATAAAATATATTGAATTGTTTTTTGAACTACCTATAAGAGCGCGATATGAAGATAGCGTTCGTTAACAGTGATTCGTCGAACTTGATTCTTGGTTTGGCCAGCGATAAATATGGAGGAATAGAGGCGGTGGTTGTGGCTGAATTGGACTTCAGTAAGATGGAGGCCTACCAATCCTATCCTGATAATCCTTTTTATCTCTAATTAATCCCACTCCACCTACCTTCATTTAATATGCCTAGCGACATTTGTCGTACCTACTTATAACTCAACCGCATAATATTATTCAAATTATTCCAAACGCCACGCCAATTTCTGTTCAATTGTTTTTGGTGAAATAAGAAGCTTCTTGTAACTCCGCATCGTTTGTATCTACGTGTGAAGTACCGCATCTATTAAAAAAGAAATATCGTCTTAAATCCGCATAACAAACATTTATATTTTAAATAAACCGTAGCCGTGTCGTTCAGTGATCAATTCGGCATACGAAGGAGTTGTGGCAGTTGGACCAGGAATACTGAAGAAAGAGGCATTTCCATTCCTAATCCCTTATTTTTCCTTTCATCTGCCAACCAATCTCCAGCATCTCGTCGATATTTGAATTCCCGCAAATGAACGTTTCTCGCACTTGAACAAATCTCAATGTACCTTTATTTATTATAAACCGCATCAGCAATTCTAATCTGTCTTATTTCTTCATAAAGGGTTATTTAAAATATCACATTTTATCAAATCTTTCAATAGCAAATATATTTTATATATTCGCTATGCTCTTGGGCCCTCAAAGGTTAAGCATATTCGAAATAGTTGGGGGTGGTTTTCAGCTCAAAATTCTGAGCAGCACTCTGTCCCCCGTAACGCCGACTTAACACACAACAACCGCGCTAACTGACGGAGATCCAAGGAGACTGCACTGCGCCATCAAATAATCTACCTGATAATTAATTTATATCCACAGCCTCGCATCCCCGCGGAGCCTCCCGCTGCCATTAATATTCCTCGCGAGCCTTCAACCCCTCGTAACCCCGGCCCGTAACTTCAGATCCGTAGGAACCTTCGTCAACGTACCACGAGCACAGCGAGACACCCAACTTATTCAATCATTTTACGGTACATGTCAATAATTATACTCTGCGAAATATTTGGCTGGGAGTGAGAATACCTGGTCACTCGGTGTAAAACTGGGCACAACGCCATATTATGAATATTACTGAAAAGATAACTAATACTCTTGTGGAGGTGGATGAGCCCTCCGGTTTAAGATGAGTTGAAGAGGTGTTGATGATGTAAAGTCACGATGGTTTTACAGAATTTATTGAATTGCAAAAGCAAAAGTTATAAAAAATACAGTAGGTACAAAGGTTACAAGTGAAAGCGTGACGTTCGAAGGTATGACGACGAGGGCTTCCGCTATACGTGCCGTTCACTGGGGAAGTGAGAAGTGAGATGGGAAGTGAAGTCTGCTCTGGAGACTACCGTTTTTATAGTTGTCGTGAACAAAGGACTCGGTGTACTGTGACTTCGTCTTACTCGGCCGCTCGTGTGGGTAATATTTAGTCTGGTCAGCAAGGTGAGTTGCCTCGCTTTTCATGCCCTCTGCTATACGTCGCATGTGTACTCGGTCATTGGTCCGGCTTACATTGTCGCCCGTTTTATGGATTCAGCATTCTGATTTCGACCTTTGCGTCGGGGGCGATAGCCTGCCGTACTTGAGTGTCGACGTATGCTGTGCCTCCTTACACGTGTATATGTAGGCGTCTTTGGCCACCACACTCTTATATTAAAGAGATTGTGGTGGTCCAGACCCGTCACACCAATTAGAGGTTTGAGGCGACTTACCAGGACCCCTACGCGACAACCACTCTTACGCCGACCGCCGCAGCCATCGCAAGCAATATTTTGTTGCTCTCAATGCCGTCTCTGTAAATTGTTATCAATAAAGCACTGCTTCTGCTGAATCATTCCCACATACACACACCACTCAAATAATACACGTACCGTGCTTACACAAGATGTCTTTGGACGGGTCGGCATTTTCTTCTCAGAACACTTACACTGCACACACCATAACCTGCCAAAAGATTTATCGTTTTATAGGAAAGCATTTTTAATTATGGCAGTAGGTATACTCGTAGGTATATAGATAGATAAGGTACATACCTAGCTAATGTACTAATATAATTAAACCTACTAATACGCAAATATTTCATTTCCTTAATCTGTGGCCATCAAATAATGTCCCATTCATTCGAAAGCGCTTGAAAAACAAATTGCTGACCTTGCCGGTTCGGGTCAGATTACTGAAATTCAGATTTACACAACACTTTTGTGTTCCTAAAAATCTCGATTTAAGTACCTACCTAGATTTTAAATTAGGTAGTAATCCTTGGTGACTGCATTAAAAAATTTCTCATGTTTTGGATATTGCAGTCTTTGCTTTTATGCTTATGTATATTTATTATTTTATTTACTTATTTTGCGCCTGCTCTAGGACAATTTTAGACAGAGTGTTACTAAGAATAATTGATTTCCACATTAAACACGAAGTCTTTATAATAATTATGACAGTACCTAAATGAGAACGCTACTGAATGGGTCCGCCATGTTTGAGTAACCAACGCGGGCAGGTAAAATGGCCGCCGCTCAAACAGTGCTCTCACGAAGAGTTAATCTTGAAATAACAGTTTACGCTAAACAGTTTAAGTGCCGCCATCAATTTAAGCGCGCAAAAGTAAACTCCATTCGGAGCTGCCTCTATTTGCTCTCCATTTTAACTCCGCTGCCAGAATAGCCCTCGTGTGAAATGATCGGAGATTTTATATCGAATCAATATGGGCGGGAAACGCGCTGTCAAATCTGACAGATGATCGAACATTTCATTTATTCGGCTGTTAGCGTTAAACACATGTACGAGTCAATTAATTATCCTTTATTGCTAGTGTAAATAAGAGTATTTTGTGGAAAAATAATTGATATGGAAATAAATGAATTCTTAATAAACTCTTAAGGTAGGTATAGACGACCCACTCAATTATTTCTATTTAAACAACGTTAATTGCAATGACTGTTTAGAATTTTATATAGGTAAAACGACACGCAGTCTTAATATTTAATTAAAAGCACACAAATGGCTGGTTGTTTGAAAAGTGTTTATAGCAAAAGTTTAGAAAAAAGCATTGATTTTTGCGAAAACGTTTTTTTTAATATTGTTGAAAATGCAAAATCTTTAAAGAGTTAAGGTTGTTATTACTGTCGTTAGGCATATTTATCTGTAACTGGTTGCGGATATTTTATACGAACCGTATGTTTTTCCGAGAAGCGATTCTCGACGTTTCGTTTAATTCTTATTCAACGTCATTCTTATTCACTCTCTACCTCCGCGGGTAAAGGTCATCCTCCTGATGACGTTGAGAATCGCTTATCGGAAAACATACGGTTCATATAAGATATCCGCAACAGTTAAAAATGCAAAATCTTTTCTTTTTTCTTAACTTTTACTGCTGATATAACCGGGCCCTTGGCAATCTAAAATTTAGGTAGAAATTGGGTGTTCTTTTACAAAAAAGTGATTAATAAATAAATTTTATTGTTATCTATCTATTAAGATAGATATTAAACTATTGTATTTATTGTTTCTAAAATTTATTGTGGACTCAATAATCACATAAATAAAAATAAAAGCACACGTACTTTTTAGTTACACTAATTCAATTTTTGTAAGACGCGTTTCACTTTATGAGGGCATTATCATTCTGGAGAGTATTTTTTATTTTCTCAGCTCTCTTCTTTAGCTCCTCTTTCGTGACTGAGATTGATATGACTCCTGCGCACGTTTTGTCTGATACAGAAAGGAAGATTACTTACATATTTAAAATGTAATAGTAGAATGTAAAAAAAAGGTTTTTTGTAAACTTATTGACATGATATTGCAAGCCAATTCTTAACCACAACACCAACACTCACGACAACACATCAGCTCTGATGATGGATCCTGCAATGGGATCCGTAACGTCGGCCAAAAAGGTAGTCAAAATACCCCAGAAGACTCATTTTAGCATTTTGTGAGCTGGATATTTTATGCATAATTACGTATAATTTACCTTAATTTTCTGTTTATTTATTATAGATACATACCATGATACAAAATTTATTGAAATACAAAGATAATTCATACAATAAAAGCTGACACTCGTGGTTATGGCAGGAGTAAATCACATCATATTATTTATGAGTATTAAAATTTTTATAACAAAAGTATTAAACAAAATAGTTAACAAAAAAAACAGGATAGTTTCAAAATATCAGAAATCAAAAATAGACAAAAATAAATATATATAAGGGAATTTCAAGATTTTTTTTTTGTTAAATTTTTTTAGTTTATTTTTAAATTATGTAAACTCCTTATTTTTTTAATTTATTCTGTAATTAATAAAAAAAATATATTCCTACAAATAAATAATGGTTTTGGGCTGCGCTTTTTTTTATCCGGGTAATTTTAAATTGTCCTAGAAGTGGACCTAGAAGTTAAGGAATCCATTTTATAATTTTCTTTAAAAATTTGTACTAATGATATTTTATCAAAAGTATCGAACACAGTAGGCACACAAAAGTCTATGAGTAATTGTTTTGTAGGGTAGGTTCTAGGTCTTTTTAAAATAATTTTAATTATACTTTTTTGAGCTCGATAGTGTTTAGTGATATTTTGTATGATCCTCCCCACCCAATGATACCATATTGTAGGATTGATTGAATCAAAGCATAATACGCAGTTTTAATTGTCTTAGGTGATAGATAGATTAATGAATATAATATAATTATGAGGGACTGATTTAGAATATACTGACTTCGAGATTTTATAGGAAATATAGTCTATTTTATATGAAACATGATTTTGGAAGAGATAGATACATAAAATCTAGAATTCAGTTCATTTTAAATTTGTTATTTTTCGGATATTGATGCAAAACGCTTTTATACGCCTCATATCTATATAACATTTTAAGTTGTCGAAATTGAGCAACATCTTGCTTAATCTTAATGAAGTTCAAAATTTTGGTACGTAATCTTTTGAGGTTAACATTTTGCCTCAAACCGATGTATTGTAAAAGTTTCCTCTCAGATTTGCCTACAATGAAAGCTTCAGATACAAGGTAGGACTTGACTCAACTATTTGAATTTTATTTACGTATTATAAAGTCCCGTATAATGTAACGAGATTAAATTCAAAATTTATTTTATAGCGTGGGAATTCAAAGAGAATGGTTTAAGAGATTGAAATTTATCCCCAAGGCAGGATTCACTCTGACAGGGATCATTTATAATTAGGTACAAGACGTGAAATGTGATTCTTTTTGAAATTGAATTTTTAATCAACGTAATTAAATGTTAATCTCTATTTTCATAAGACTTGTTGTCTTCAACAGATCAAAATCAAATTTTTAACAGTTACTCTTTAGGACTCTATGTATTACTTACTTACTTACTTACTTACTTACCATCACGCCGTTTCCCCGAGGGGGTAGGCAGAGAGGATAGAGCGCCATACTCTTCTGTCCTGACATACAACTTTCGCTTCATCTACATTCATACATCTTCGCATGCATGCAAGCTCGACGGTTGTTCAGACTTCTAACAGGACCATCTTCCAGTATCTGGTTAATCTGGTCATGCCACGTCTTCCGTGGTCGCCCTCTTTTTCTGGCGCCGTCAACACTTGCATCATATATCTTTCTTACCATTCTTTCCTCATTCATTCTCTCAACATGCCCAAACCACCTGAGCGACCCTATTTTTATTCTCTGTATTATGCTACGATCAGCTTTACATTCATTCCTAATATCTTCATTCTTTACTCTATCATACATGGATTTACCACACATACGTCTAAGGGACCTCATCTCCACTGCATTCAATCTACTTTCGTTCCTCTTCTGCCAGCTCCAGGCTTCACATCCATACATTAGTGTCGGTACCAGAACTCCATTATGTACCGCCAGTTTTGCCTCGGTAGACATATTTCTATTAGAAATTATTGCATTGTCACAAAATGGGAGAGTCAGAAAAAATTCACGTAATGGGTGATTTTACGGCTCTCAAGCTAACTCTACGCCTTTTAAGCTAAAATTATAAATTGCTTGAAGGTTCTGGGATGGTCCACCGGATTCTGGAAACATCTAGAAAACGACATGAAATATTGGAATTTTTGACAGCGAGGTACCTGATGGCAGCTTGTTCGCTGCTATGCTCACTACTCTCTCAGTACAATCTCTCTCCTCATGATCTCTCCAGTAACGTCTTCTAGATCTTCCCCATCGGACAATATCCTCGACGTCACAAGTCCTGCATAAGACCTAAGCTAAGTAAATAATTATCACTTATCCGGTATAAAATACACAATTTCTTTGAGCAATTTCTTTTAAAACGCGATCGCATTTCTTAATAACAATCTTGTAATCACACCGTTGGATGTTTCGCAGTTCAGATGGAAGATACGACCACTTAAAAATTATAATTGTGTTATTCTGGTACGTATAACAAAGACAAACTTTGTTTCGGGAGCTGGTGGCTTCGAAAAGGTTACATTACGCTTATCGCATTATCTTTCGCGCCATTGAATTTAAAATTTATTAATAAAATCACCTTCAAAGCGATCAAAATAATAATATTGCGGGAAGCCTTGACGTGCACATAAAAACAAACACAGACACTTCTCACCCTGCTGCCTTTAATGGGAGTTTTAATCAATATATATATATATATATATATATATATATATAATTGTTAAAACTCACTGTGTCGGCGAGTCTAGAAGGTTTCGGAAAAATCTGCTCTAGAAAGTTCTGGAAGGAGAAAGGTCCGCACAGGTCAAAACAGTCAAGCAGTTCCGAAAATCAAGAAATATTGTGTCAACGTCATGGATACAAGATTTTAGTAGAGCGTGCACTACGAAAAGGTGTGGGAAAAGGTGGATGGGTACATCTGGTCGTATTCATAAAGATTGAACACACGGCTTCGCTCAAGATTTGAATTCTTGTATGTATGTTGTAATAATTTCACAAGCCTCGAATAACATTGAAAAAAATTGTCTCTTGAAAG
The DNA here is from genome assembly GCA_016648135.1 of Agrypnia vestita. Lineage (NCBI taxonomy): Eukaryota > Metazoa > Arthropoda > Insecta > Trichoptera > Phryganeidae > Agrypnia > Agrypnia vestita. The sequence goes on along the minus strand of JADDOH010023218.1, from coordinate 32,912 downwards.
AAAGAAAAGAAACCAAATAAATTTTTTCTTCCGCTTACCAATATATTAACTGTTCGAAGAATATTTTTTCTTCTTCTGTATGAAGGCTTGAACTTTGTGGTGACATTATTATTAAAATAAAACACAAATTACTTTGTTTTCACCACTATATTAGATTAAAAAATCTACATGTTTCGAGAACAATGTTCTCTTCATCACAATAATCCTGATGAAGAGAACATTGTTCTCGAAACATGTAGATTTTTTAATCTAATATAGTGGTGAAAACAAAGCCAATATATTAATTATATAACTTCTACAAACTTGTCCCACATTAGTGTTGACAAACTATAACAAATAACACGTATACAATTAGCAACTCTAGCACAGGCTACGCCTAGTTGAGTAGTAGCAATCCACAAAACATAATTAAAATATGTGTATTTAGATAAGTAATATTGTAAATAAAATTATATACATTGTTATGATCCACATATTCATGTATAAAATAAATTGTACAACAAGGATTTTATGAATAAATAAAAATAAAAAATCGAGTCTTTACCGATTCAAATAGATTCTCTGCGTGTGTTTTTGGTAATACTCGAAATCCTTTCTTTTGGTGTGAAATATGGATGTATTTTCAAAATATTTCAAAGCATCATTAGCGAGCTGAATTGAGTCGCGTATACCTAAATATTCCATTCGGAATAAGCTATATAAATATCAAGTGGATCTATTGACGACTTATAAAATTTCTCTGGATTACAGTTGATAATGATATTTTGAAATCCTAAAGAACCAGAGGCGAACTTTAAATAAAATTCTTAAAGCAAAAAAATTTTAATTTAAAAATCTTGGCCGTATCCAAATAAATCTTGAATCTCCTCACAAAAAGACAAAACAGCAGCAATGAAATAAAAATCCATAGCAATTATTCAGACAGGTCTAATTAAACTTAGCGACAGACGCATTATTGCTGATCTCATATATCTTTACAAAATAATTCATACTTATAACTTGGATTCTCCGGAACTCTTATCATCCATATCTTTTCACATACCGGCCAGAAATACCCGTTCACAAGTATTCTTGCACTGCAACCAAAGCAACACATCTCACCAAAAATACTCCACGATCAACAGACTTTCCATCCTAGGAAACGAGTATGCACAAATTGCAGATATTCTCAACATAAGTCGTTAACTTAAGTCCTTACCGAAATCTCCTTAACGAACACTTTACCGTTAATTTATTTGATTAAACTTTGTTAATACATATATGAATACATGTCTTTGTTCTTTTTGATATAAACTTTTAATTGTCTTTACTTAATTTGTGATATATGTACTTGTACAGATAGATATTGTGTTATAAATTTCAAACGTACACATTTTTAAGTGATCATGTAAGCAGATAACTGTCATCTAGATATTTATATATATAAGTTTATTTTATTGTAATAGGTGTAAACCGTTGATATAAAATAAATAAATAAATTGGAGGTGCTGCGTGATTGCTAAACGTCCGATAGCCAAACAAGCATTAGAAGAAAAAGGTGACAACACGAACTGATAAATAAATAAGTGTCCCGTTGGACATTAATCGAGTATAAAGTTAAGGCTACCAAAACTTTAAACTCAATTATGCATTTCAAATGTTCTCTTGTAGTAGTTTTTATCCGTAAAAGTATATTCCAGTGTGATCAACACTGGAATGTACTTTTGTACCTCGCGTGTTCAGAGCCAAGTTTGCCATTGAAATGGCACAATTTAAGTTTACATGCTCTCAGAATTACGAAAGTATGTTTAACAAGTAAATCAAAAAAAAATTGAAGACATGCTTTTATACGCTTTCTTTACATACATTTGTAATCGATTTTCTAACATCACTTATGCATAATCCAAATATTAAATACATTATTTTAGAGATTAAAAAATAAAATTGATGTTTTTCAGTTGTTTCTACGGCCCTTGCTTGTGAGCGATGTGATTATTAATTTTAATCGAAATAATTATCAAAAGTCATCCACTTTACGTAAATGTTGAAAGTTTCAGAGCTCTAGCTAGTCGGGAAGTTGGTGAAAAATCAATTACAAGATTCCACCACAGTAAACAAACAACACACAAAGAGAGTTCATTAAAAGCGTGTAAAAAAAACGAACGAAGAATTAATTTCAAAATAAATAAAACCCTCGAAGCGAAAAAACGTTTTTTCCCCAATACAAACAGAAATTTTCAACAACACTTCAATTCGTTCGAGATGTATAACTTTTACCCAATTTTAAAAGCTGTTTTTCCCAAACATTTACCGAAATGCTGAGAGCTAATAGGACAAATCTTAATTCATTCGTGGACCGATGTTTAAGGGTGCTTTTGAATCTTAAGTATTGGTCCGGTTCAATGAATATTATATACATACAACGATTGATTTCACATCCATTCGACCAGTAAGATGGAAAGTACATTCAGAAAATTAGGGTTACGTGAAAAACTTTAGAAATTATTGTAAAAATATTTGCGTATTTCATTTATTATAAAAAATACTCTGTGTTGTTTTATTCTGTTGTGTTGTTTCGCTTTGTTTTCAAAAGAATCAACCATGTGGAAGGGTTACCTGAAACCGTTACACAAATTTAATATGAAAAGCGTCTACAACAATATTTCATATCGAAAGGATACAAAAAACTAGTTGTTTTAATATTCGACGCGGTATCTCATTGTAGAGATTTATTTGTATGTTTTACATCTAAATGGCATGATTATTTTCTTTGTTTTTAAATGAATTTTTAGTATGTTGGATCATTGTTAGACCAAGTAAAAATTACGGAGATAAATTTAAATTTAAAATTAAGTATCTTTAAAAGATTCGTGACCGAAAACTGACGTTTCAAAACCAATCTCGAGACAGAAATTTAGTTCTCAGAATAATCAATATTCACTGAATAATTGTGGTGTGGTTAGGACTCTCGCCTCGTGATCCAAAAGTCTAGGGTTCGATCCTCACTCCAGGCTAGCGAGTTAGTCCTATTTTCATAGCACAAGCATTTAGCTTAGTTTGAAAATAGTAAGAATATTGATGTGACATGTATTCCGTGTTCGCAACTCAATTTAAAAAAAAATCTTATATTATAGATACCTATATAAGAAGTATACTCTGTGTGTATTTAAAGATTTTTTATTATTTATGATTACTCTGTTATTCATCTGTTTGTGACATATTCAATAGACTAAAGAAAAGGTAATGTGTACGGTTAATGGTGCACATAATAGGGATGGTAAGGAATGAAAGACTTTGAAGGCCACAGGAACAGAGGGCGTTCGTGAAAGACTTAGATCAGATAAATCAAATATTGAATGAAGGACAAGTTCAAAGATTCAACTGAAGATTAAGCTTGAGATAAATTATGAAAGAGGAAGAGGTAAGTGTGCCAGGACAGAAGAGAGTGGCGTTCTATCTCTCTGCCTAATCTTTCAGTGAAAAGGTGTGATGGTGTTCGGTAGTTAGTTTATTTATTATGACTGGAATGAACGCGTTTTTATATATTCAACAAAATTGAATATTGATATTATTATTGAATTACTGAAAATTACAACATTTAAAAAAAGTAACCCATAAAAACCAAGTTTTTACTGTACTCCCTTTCTTTGTAAAATATAACAATAATTAAAGACGAATTAAAACATATAACATAACACTAAACTAAAATATCAGATGTTTTGAGCTTTGATAAGACATTTCATGCTTTGTGTAGTGAAGTACCTATTATGTATACCGACGGAGTAATTCAAATTTAGAAAATATTCCGCGACGTTATCGGGCCGCAGAGCCGTTGCTAATCAAACTTTTCTAATGATTCCAATTTGAAAAAACCAATAAAATTCCTAAAAATCCTAAATTATACTATAATTATTTAAAAAATTTAACGAAAATTTGATAGATCTTTTTGATCGTCGCCACGAGTCTGCTTGCCAAGTTTCAGCTCGATTGGATCACGGAAAAGGGGTCAAAAATTGATCCAAAGTTTTTTCGACGGCAAGCCGGCAAGCAAGCAGACGCCACGAGTTAAAAGAAAGGAAGTAAAAAGAATCCGAATATGTCAAGACTAACTAGATCTAGACTTACGAGTACTACCTAGTTCGTTTATATGCTGTATATACAATGGTAATATCAGCAAATAGCTAACAAATATAGAGAAAAGTTTCATTTTAGTTTGCAATAAGCTGTACAAAATTATTATCAAATTTATTTTATCATAAACCGATCTAGAGAGAGGGGGGGGAAGAAAGAGAGAGAGGGAGAGAAATACAATATAAAATATACATCAGATAAATACAATAGAATTCGTGACACACAGATTTAAAATGAAATAAATCTAATGTTATCTGCGAAAACTTTTTGTTTTATTTGTTTGCTGAATTTCTCACTTTACTGAGAATCAAAACCTACCCAACCACCATGTTTGTTTTTATGTCTGATTCGAATGTTAATACATTCTCTAAGCTCCTACATTCCTACATTTTACACATTAGTTAACTACCATAACAAGTATCAATCAGAAGTTATTGCTTTTTAAAAACAAACCTATATCCAATGTCACCAGAATAAAATATGAACATATTCATTGTTTAAAAAAAATTTCATTCTATTTAATAATAATTTACAATCTTAAGTTACTGCGAATTTAATTTCACCGTACCCCTGATAATATAACGAATAAATTTATTTCCTTGAACTTCAAAATCAACCTAAATCCAAATGCTTAAATTTCGAAAGCAACCTATGGATTTAGGTTGGTTTTGTTTAAAGTCCACTTTAAAGGTCGAAAAAACTCACGATTTCATTATTTGAATGTTTTATTTTAACAATATTTTTATATTAAAGTATGTTCTAAGAACACAGTTACTGCATTTGGTCCCCAGAGGGATGATTTATTAATTAAGGATAAATTACAGAAGTCTCACAGAGACGAAGCTATTTATGTACGAGAGAAGTGGATGGAAGTCTCTTATACGATAGCTCGGGGCATACAACCCGTATTCTGGTAGATATGTAATAATTGGAAAGAATATCACGCATACGTTCATAAGGAATGTTGCTAAAAAACTCAAATTTAAATAATAAATTACAAGTTTATTTGGAAAACATTAATAACCTCGCAGGACTATATTCCTGCTTTGATTATGAGTCGAAAATATTCAAGCTATCATGACCTAATATCGATAGTTATGGAGATATGCGACAGCAAAGTTTGCATTTTTTTTCAATATTTCTGACTTATTTTTTGTAAAACGTTGGACTTTCATTACAATAACTTATAAAGATTACGAAAAATTCTTTCGTTTTATTTAACTTGTAATGAAACGAAAAATTTCCAATTGGAATTCGAAGGTTTTTATTATTTTATTTGACTTGTATTAAAGGGAATGAATTTTTCATATTCGATATAAGACACTGTAATCAAATTCTACAAACTTTGATGTCGCATATCTCCATAACTATTGATATAAGGCTACGATAGCTTGAACATTTTCGACTCATAATTAAGGCAGGAATATAGTCCTGCGAGGTTATTAATGTTTTCCAAATAACCCTGTATCCTTACCAGTTGCGAAATCTATGTATACTTGTTAATGAGAAAAAATAACAACAGATGTCTCTAGCAGAGACCAGTGTAATTTATAAATGTTCTTGATTCGAACATATATATATAGAACTTTCAAAATTTGATAATGTTTAGATGTTCTTACGATGGAATAAAATTGGTGAACGTTGCATTGTGTAGAGTGATCACTTAAGCCAGCTCATACAGGTTGTGAGCCCTGAGCCGTCGTATAAGAGACTTTCATCCACTTTTGTCATACAAAAATAGCTTAGTTTTATTTTTACTCCTCGTTCCAATACTTTTCATTTAATCTTATTCAAGTTATAAGCAAGATGTAAAAATAATTTCTTTGATTTGCCAAAAAATACTTTTTGGCTTTGTTTAAGTTTTGATATTCGAGTACTCACTCGGTTTTGAGGGTTCATATTCCCTTTGCTACCAATGTACGCAAATGTCACATTTTGAATATTGTTGAAATTCTTCAAGCTCTACTTGTTACAATCGGTTGCAAACTATTCGTTAGGGAGAAATAACTTCTTACTTCAGTTGCCCATCGTATTGTACTGTTATCCATCTACATTTGTATTTGGACTAAGTTTGAACAAGCTAATTGACCAATGAAGCCTCAGGATATTGTTTTAGATTATGAGACTATTTGTGAAAATTCTGTGCGCGCTCAAAGGTCAGGTGAGGGACGTTATGCAGCGATGCGAAAGGGATCCTCCAAGGTAAGTCACGCGTTTCTAACTTTCCCTTTGAGACCTTCCCCGATTGCAATAACTACGATATCCTGTACCAAATTTTCCATAAATTCCTTTGCGTTTCCTTTACACATTTCATACTGAAGATTAGTAGCAGATGTCTGTATTGTATTGTACATCAGATCAGAGTCACCAGTGTGGCGGATATGATTTGATGTAATGCTTGTATTCGCCAAGGATCAGTGTGACGGTGCACCTCTGCCAAAATGCACAATCAGTCTGATGCATGTCGAGTGAACGCTGAAGGCGCGTAAATGAATGTGTGTCGAGTGTGAAGGTATATGACAGGCGGAGCGGTATGCGATACAGAATGAATAGAAAGAAGTACTCACATTTATCTCGTTGGTTTATTGAAGTCACAAAACTTTACATGTTTGGAGAATGCGTTAGACAACAATATACGGAGCGCGAGTTTGAGCGTGGTATCGCGGGCGCCGGTCGGTGAGAGAATGGTTTTGGCGCCTCGGGCTTCTCGTTGGGCACTATCCTTCGAGCGCGATTGGTCCGTTTGGGACGCACGTGGGACTAGAGTCTAAGCAGGTCTGGCTCCACCACAGATTCTTTTTCTATCTTCTTCTTCTCCCACGTCATTTTTTCGCAGTTGAGGATCGTAACCTACGCCAGATGTCCTTCCGGTAACATCGATGATCGCATTCTGCAGAGAAACACATGTATCGTCCATTGGTCACGAAGTAATTTTCTTCCTCCCAAACCTCTACCCTAACAATCGCCACAGTTCTGTTGCTTCTTTATTGTCCCTCTTTCTTCTGACGTCATGTTCAAAGGATTGCATGCCAATGAGAGTCATTTGCATATCCTATCGAATTCCTGAACATCCCAAACGTAACTGCTAGATCGTACCAGATCTTTTGAGGACCCTCTAGTCCTGCTACCTTCAATATACTCACCTCATCACATATTTTATTAACCATCCTCTCCTCGTTTATACGTTTCACATAACCAAAACATCTCAGCGAACCTATCCTTGTGTTAGAAACGAACAAATTGGAAGTGAATGTAATGCTGACTATAGACACAGAACAAATACGATAACATTGTAATTAATAATATTAATTGTTTGAAAGTCAACATATTGAATTCATACAACATCTAATACAAATAGGTTAGCTGAAGTAAATCGCGTCCACAAAACTAATTTCGGTGATCGCGCTTTCGCGGTGGCTGGAGCAAAGTTATGGAACAAACTACCTAATAAACTGAAATAAACAGACAGCTTACCACAGTTCAAAAAACAACTTATGACGCATTTATATAGACAATCCTATAAAAACTTATAGAATCTGTCCACAACAACACTAGCTAATATTTTCCACTCCTATTGTGCACTCCGCGAAAACACCAAATTCTTTCAGGCACTCCCAACTATTATAGCATTAAACTTTAATTCCATTTCTTGCACGCCACCTAGTGAATAAGTAATAGTAAATGAGTTATTTCTTTTTTAGCAGTAAGTTGTTTTGTAAGATATTTTTTCTGTGTAAAGCGCCCGGGATGTTAGTATTCGCAAAAACGGCGCTATATAAATTATCCAAATATTATTATTATTATTAACATTGTACTGATTCGATTTTTTCTTGGTATTGTTCTAATAGCGTTATTTTGCGGTATTTTTAAATTAATGAAATGCAGCGCTTCTACAGAATTTTTAGTACTATTACTGATACAGTTGTCCACTCAATAGAGTACATCAGACTCGGGTGAACGTTGTTCATCCAAAATCGTACCTAAATCGTTCGCTTTGTGTTTTGGAATCGAGGGGAGAGTCACGAATTTTATCACCAAAGAGTGGAGCACTTCTCCAAAAAAATTCTCAGCTCTTTAACTGGGATAAAATTCCCGGAATTTTCATCCCAGGGTTGCCACACAAACAATGGAAATTTCCTCAATCGACGGGCGGAGATATATTATTGTCGGTCCCATTGTCCCTGTCTATGGGACCGCCTTTGTAAGGGACATCCCTATCGGATGTGCGAGAATTTACGAGTTGAGAATGGAAATTTTAATACATTTCTAAATAATTTATTGAATAATACAACTCGCTATCGGGAGATTTTATCAATTATTGCCGTAATGTCAGAAACGTACCCCGATTATAGTATTATTAATGCCATTTCCCCTTAATCGAATATCATCTCATATATTAGACCTCAATTGTGAGCAGGGTTTAGCGTCTCTATTCAGGTATCGCGCTCATTACCAGAATATTTTTTGTACTGAGATATACAATCGGAGTATCTGCAGTGTTTAGACCATCTTTGAAAGTTATTTTATATGAAAGCTATTAAAAGTATTACATTTTTAGGATTACTTAGCATTTAATGAACGAACTGACCCAAGTAATATCAAGTAGGAATTGGTAAATTGCATATCCCATTAAGGCGACCGTCTATCAGAATGAGAAAATTTCATCATTTTTTCTCATATCTTCTCTTGCGTTTTTTATCACATTTTTGTAGGAAAATATCTCATTTTAAAATTTATTCATCAGGTTACATATATTTTATACACGAATATTTTATTAAAATGTCACAAACTAAATTATATAAATGATGAATAAATTACCAAACCTTCGATGTTTTAAAAATGAAGAAAATTGCTCCACTTTGTGGGTCTTTTATGACTGAACGGCCTGTTGAGATGTCTTTTTTATTCAATTATATTACAAAGTAAACAATTATTTTCAATTTATTACAATTATAGCAAAATCTGTTAGTTTGTTTATTTGCAATTTATGTTTGTGGTGAGCCTAGAGCTCACCGACACAGTCGCCTATTTTGAAACAATCTGAAGCATTTCAGGCCTTCTCATAACAAAACAATGTGCTAGAAAGCACATTTTTGTCACTCACGCACAGCCACCCCCACCAAACTCGCATATTTTCGATGTGACCCCAAGGGCTATCCACCACCAAACCACCGTTGGATGGTTGTGGCTGGTTGTGGAGAAAACTTGGCGGGTAGGGAGTTTCTGGAATATCTCGCGTTCCCTGTAAATGGTCTCCCTGAGAAGACCTAGGCCGACGTTTCGACACGGTGGGAGGCCTTAACGTCACCCGCCACCCGTCACCAATGAGCCTTATTGGTGGGAGACTTTCGTGTCACCCGCGAACAAGTACGGCTAGTCGGCAACTTTTGAGGCCTTTTTAGCCTTGACAAAGGCACGTGATACCGTGTCGAAACGTCGGCCTAGGTCTTCAGGGAGACCATTTACAGGGAACGGGCCAGAAACTACTTTTATACCCTATATTATTAATATCTATATAATTATATAATATTTGAGTAATATTATTTAACTCGACGCGTACAGTTTGCACCCGCGCTGTGCAGGCGGGTTCTGATTTGACACCCCATCGGAGCCCTGGCGCAGTAGCACACCGTCAGCAGCCGTGCTCAGCTCCAGAGGGCAATGTTCCAACTGGCGCAGACTTGGCTCCGGCTCAACCCTCAGCAGCCCAGCACCGGGGGGGGTGGAGGTGACACTCAGGGATGAAACATTTAAAGCGCAGTTCGTGTCTGCGCACCACGGTTGCTTAAAATGTGGCTCGCCACCGTCTCCACTTAATTAATTACTGCGATTAATAAAAAACTTATAGGTACCACCATTGACGTATTATAATATAAACACGTTATTCCCATACTAGCGGACTTTCATATGTAGCAAATATTGCATTGACAGAGACAACAAATCACGGTACACTTATTTCACAAACGTCATAAAACATCATAGCAAAGACAACAATATTTATTATTCATTTATTAAGTAACGCCCTATAGGGCTTTTACGATACATAGGTAAGAGTACATTAACAGAATATATAGATAGTTTAGAGAGAAAAAAACAATAACATGTAAACATAATGATTACAAAGAGAAAAGAAAATACTTAAAATATAGATACAAATATATAAAGATAAATAGAATATAAGGTAAAAAGCAAGTAAGTATATAAAAAGCAGAAGCATAAGAAAAATAGAAATTTTAAAACAAAAAAGTACTTATTAGAGTGAAAAAATATAGGACAAGCATTGAAAGTAATAATATAATAAAAAATATGCATACAAATACAAATCAATTATTTAAGTCCAATTCGACAATACTAGTAATCTTTCAATACACCTTTTAATATACGTTTGAATAATATACAGTTATTGGCAAAGACGTCCAGTTGCTCGTATCTGTTTGTTTGTCTAGGATGCCTTTGCAGTGGGGAATTAAAGATATGGTTAGTGGCTGCAGTTTCCAAGGCAAAACCTGCATGTACCATTATGAAACTAGAAATGTCCACGCAGCTTCTCCTTCTTCTTCAACTTTATTTAGACTCAAGAATCTGTTTGTGCAGTAGTTTCCAGCTATCTCTCTACTGGAGACGATCCATCTGGTAACCACGCAGAGCTATGTTTGGTAATCTTGTTGTATAAGACAGCAACTTCAATATATATGGATTATATATAATATATATAATATAGATATATAAATTATATATATATATATCTATATGTAACAAAAGGAACTTCTGGACTCCCTCGCGTTTTCTGTAAATGGTCTCCGTGAGACGCTCGCGGAAACCTCAAGCAAAACATATATATATATATATTTATTTATTTATTTTTAATTGATTCAGCAACATTGTAGATACATGCTTTACTATTACATGCTTTATAAACAAAACAAAATATTATTAATAATCAATTAAATTTAACTACTAGCCCAATTGTAAAAAAATTTCCAATAATTGAGAGGAATCAAGAACTTCAGTAATTATATTTAAAAATATTTTTTCATATAATTTAGAAAAACATGAAACAAAAGACATTTCATTGTGATATTTTGAGTTATACAATACCCTGACGACGGAAAGGTTTTTCTGAAAAATGTTGGTGTAATTAATCAAATAAAAGAAGTTGATATATACCAATAATACAATCAATATTTTTTTTAAATATTTATATAATATTTATCTATATACGTTTATAAAAGGAACTGAGGTTGCAATTATTTATCAAAACTTAATTCCAATAAGATATAAGTTTCATGGATTCCAAAGAAATTTCTTAGAGTATTGGCAATAATTTTTTATATTTGTGTCAGGAACATCTCAGTGGGATATTGCTGCTTTACTTTTACACCCTTTATGTAATGTATTCCCCATTTCAATCTCTCCCTGTCAATCTCTACCCCACCACGAATGAGGCCACATCCCCAAGACAGTTGATCCTTAACATATTTAATTATAGGTTTTTAGCTGAAGTAAATCGCGTTCACAAAACTAATTTCGATGATCGTGCTTTCGCGGTGGCTGGACCAAAGTTACGGAACAAACTACCTAATAAACAGACAAACAAACAGCTTGCCACTGTTCAAAAAACAACTTATGACTCATTTATTTAGAAAATCCTATAGAAACCTATAGAATCTGACCACAACAACACTACTTAATGTTTTCCACTCCTATTGTGCACTCCGCGAAAACACCTAATTCTTTCAGGCACTCCCAACTATTATAGTATTTAACATTTATTCCATTTCTTGCATGGCACCTGGTGAATAAGTAATAGTAAATAAGTTTTTTTAGCAGTAAGTTGTTTTGTAAGGTAATCTTCTGTGTAAAGCGCCCTTGAGGTATTCGCGAAATAAATTATGATATGATATCGAAAAAAATTAATAATAATATAATTATTATTATTATTATTAATTTAATATTTATTATGCGTCCGTCCTAACGATGATACAGTAGTATCGAAAACAGTCGACGTTGTTAATAATCTGTGTAGTTCAGAAAAAGTTTATTAGTTTCAATAATTATGTATGTCCAACCACAAAGTTAACTCTATGAACAAAAATCGACATAATTCGGAGACAGGAATATACGATACTTTGGTAGTCTTTAGTATGTATTTATTTCAAATAATAATTTTATTTGAAAAATATTCACACCTTGTGTTTTCTCTAACAAATCTAATGTACGTATAAAGAGCTTAAGATAGTTATAAGCGCCTATTTTCACGTTATACGTGCAGAATCCATATCCATCACGGTTCTCCTCCGAAAGGGTTTTTAATTTTAATTGTCATTTTATTTATAAAATTGAATTATCATTTTAAAATATAATTTTGTATATTCGGCACACACAATATTTGAGTTATCTATCACAGCTGCTTCCTCATAAAGAGTTCACAATTAACAATTTGGAAACCGCTGAAGTCGTGAGAAAATTCTGATAAAACACTTACACGAAGAATATCACATTCCAAAACAATGACCAAAAAAAAACCCTCCCCATTACCTGAACCTATGTCTTACCCGAAGAGATTGACAAAATTATGGGCCATGGAAAGACAGATACTCGGCGTGAGACATAAAATCAGTAATGAAGAAATAAGACGCCGAACAAAAGTTGCAGACATTATGGACCGTATTGCGAAATTGAAATGACAATGGACTGGACATATGGCTCGACAGGAGTATACTAAATGGGCACCCAGAATCCTACAGTGGAAGTCTGGACGAAAAATAGAAGTGTCGGAAGACCTCCCAAAATGTGGTCTGATGACATAGTCCAGCAAGCAGGAAGAACCTGGATGCGAAGGGGGAGAAACAGAGATAAGTGAAGGAAAATGGAAGAGACCTACATCCAGCAGTAGAGGGAAAAAGGCTGAAGAAGAAGAAGAAGAAGATGTATAAAAGTTAGTTAGTTAGTAATTATACTTTACGATAAGTGGGACGGCTCGAAATTATAGTAGTCATAAATAACTCAAAATGTTAAAATGTTACACCACGAAGTGACATCCAAGTTATTCAATGATGTAATAGTATTTTTATTAAATAAGACAGACATATATAATGTAGAAGTAGTCATGCAACGCTTTTTCTTAAATATTATTAATGTCAAATGCTACGCTTTAAGACATCTTGGTAGTAAAACAGCCGGTGACTCGAAAATTAATGTTTGCACTATACAGTTTGCCAAGTGGTCCGCGGGGTAGTGAAAGTTTGGAAAGCCCTGGCTCGCCCTCTAGACTACAAAATTAATATATATACAAATAGACACCCGGCCACTCTCCGTCGGAATTACACACTCGTGACCCCGCGTCAGGGTGGGGTCCACGTCTACAGGCATAGTTCGGATACCAAGAGCGTATCCGAAATATTTTTGCTCGTAATTTAGTGATACAATTGTGTTTTGAGTTTACTCCAGGCTCGTCCGGGTCCTAGAGTACTGTGAAAAAAAGGAAACCATAAAAACCAAGTTTGTATTACACTCCCTTTCTTTGTAAAATATAATAACAATTAAAGACGAATTAAAACACTAAACTTACAGTAATTTAATATATTTCTAAAATGTCAGATGTTTTGAGCTTTGATAAGACACTTCATGCTTTGTGTAGTGAAGTACCTATTATGTATACCGACGGAGTAATTCAAATTTATAAAATATTCCGCGACGTTATCGGGCCGCCGTTGCTAGTAATCAAACTTTTCTAATGATTCCAATTTGAAAAAACTATTAAAAATTTGAAATATCCAAAACTATACTATAATTATTATTATTTTTTAACGAAAATTTGATAGATCTTCTTGATCGTCGCCACGAGTCTGCTTGCAAAGTTTCAGCTCGATTGGATCACGGTAAAAGGGTCAAAAATCGATCCAAAGTTTTTTCTACGGCAAGCCGGCAAGCAAGCAAGCAGACGCCACTAGTTAATATAAAGGGAGTAATGAAGAATCATTCTTTGGATTAGTTAACCGAAACATTAGTCTGACCACGTTTCTTCGGTATTTGCGTTTGTAGGCGTTTGGTTCTCGCAACCGAATCTGACATTTCCGTCTACCCTTTCCCCTTTCCTCCTTTCCTTAACCTAAAAAACTAGTAATCGACCGAAATCTATCTGTTGCCGAGCCGAGTTTCTTATTTATTGTGTCACATCGAATTTCTCGAAGTAACCGTTGGCCGAATTGTCGTACGTTTGCAACAGTTGTATTTAAGGAGGGGGTAAGGTTTTTAACTTTTTTTTTTGCATTTTATTTTTAATTTTTCAAATGAATGTATAACATCGCAAGAATATTGTGTCAAAATTTCAAGTCAATCGGAGCAAAATTGACGAAATTATGAACATTTGAGCGATACTCAGACTGATTTTCTATACCTGCTCGGGCAGCTGAGAGACGCGCTCACCTGAGGACTACCGGACGTGCTTATTGTATTGGAAGAGTTTTGTGTAGACAAGGACAAAAAGATGCTGATGATGAAAGCTCTTTGCTGTGTGAACATGACATCGATGATCACATGTAAGTATAAAATAATTGTTGAGTTTTATTTTGAATTTTACAGTGTGCAAAACTTTAAAGCGTTTTCCCCACATCACAGGTTTTCAATGTCGGTGTCCATCATAACTTCAAAACTACTGCACCGATCCTTTTGAAATTTTGAACACTATTTCTTTACATAATTTACGAGGTAACGCTGGAGATTTTTTTTCAAATTTGTTATTAATTTTTATTTTTTAATAACAAATTAGTTGATATTTTTCGCAAAAAATCGCGTTTTTCCCTTCAAAGTGTTCCAAAAAATTGAAAAATTGAAAATTCAAAAAACCCTCCCAATGTTACCTGGAAAAATCTTTTATCTAACGAATGAACTTTAATTTTTTGATTTCAGATGATCTAGCACCAAGTTATGATGGACACCGCAATTCTCCTTTTTTCCGAGACACGTCCGAATAATTGCTGCCATTGCCGTATTTTTTAATATATCGTTTTGAAAATTTTACACAATATTCTTCAAATGTCACACTTTAATGTACCATTGGTTTAAATAAAGAGATTTTAACTGTGTCGTCACAAAAAAATCACAAAAACATGCCTTTTTTTGTACGAATTAACCTTACCCCCCCCTAAGTGCTCCAAATTGAAGTTATCGTTGAATGTGAACATCGCAGTGGACCAGCGGGAGAAGGAACACACTCTTTGTAGTGAGTTCGGCTATCCTATCGGTGTTCCTATATTCTCTTTTCACCTTGTTCCCTAAAATTACAGTACATCATCGTTTCGTATCAACCTTCTCCATCCCCACCCCGTTTCGTCCTCCTATAACCCTGTAATTTTCATCCTAAATTCCCGGTGATTTGCATAGGGATCAACATTAATAAAATATACGCCTTTGAGATATGGCAGTCTCCTATGATATCTCCCGGGTTGACCACATTACCGATTGGGAGATATTAATACGCATGAATAAGTTGAGACAACTTATAACTATCGAAAGAAGAAAAGCTTCATATCTCAGAAAAGTTTTCCGCAATGAGAAATGTGATCCCTTACAACTCACAATATAGATAGAAGGCAGCAGAGATGTGGGTAGAAAGAGATTGTATAGGCTGCGTAACCTCAGAAAGTGGATCGATGTCCAAATTTTTGGTCACCAACCCGTCATAGAAGACGACACGAAGACTATGTAATTAAATTAATGATCGCCTGCAATGTTTATTTGTTTATTTACAAATTTAATTAGAAAATCACATTTCGTTATGATTGGGATTTCGCTTTTAGGGATTTTTTAACAGTTATTAAAAAAAAAATTAAGGTCCGAACGCAGAATACGTCTTTTCATAAATAATTTTTATAAAACGAATATTTGTACTATTTTCAAACTAAGCTCGACGCTTCTGCTATGAAAATAGGACTCACTTGCTGATATCCTTGAATGGGGCTCGAACCACCAACCACCAGATCACTAGGCGAGTTTCATGACCATTACACTAACAGGTATTACTGATTACAGTTAATCTAACTCTCTCCTTATAATGTACAGCTCTTTTTTACACATTAGAAACGTCCCAACAAAAGTGTTGCTCGACTTATAAACTGTGTAAGATGAAAAAAGAACTATAATGATATTCTAGAAAATCATGCAAAAAAGTATTATCAAAACTCCATAAATTCTACAAGACGCATTCATGCATGCCTATATATTTAAATTAAGAAAAAAATTGGTAATACTAACAAAATTTAGATTATTGTAAGAATAATCTAAATTAAAAAAACTTCAATAAAAGCAAAATGATTTTATGGCAAAATATTTTATTTTATTAATATAGTTAACAAGAATATACTTTTTTCACCACTAATTTTTTGAAAATATATTAAAGAAAAAGTATAAGAAAAAGATTTTTAAACTTTTTTTACCACCAATATTTGATATAAAAAGCATTGGAGAAAAATCATACGGATAAATAATCAAAATTCATATTCAAAAGTCTAAAAAATCCCAAATTCTATACAACGAGCTTTCTATTCTAATAACATATTAAAAAATTATATAAATTATAAGGATAAGGATGATATTTAAAAATTCTTGATTTATAAATTGATTTGTAATTATTGTAATTATTTTCATATAGGAAAAATGTGTAGAAAATTTGATGTTAGAGTTAAGGAGCACTTAAGGTATATTATAAAATATATTTATTTATATTTACTATAATATTATATTAATTATATTTAATCAGTTTGTCTTCACCTGTCGATGAGAAATTCAGATTATCTCGAAACTAGTAGTGAAAAATAAAATATATTTTTTTACAAACTCAAGTAGAGATAATAAAGTAAATATAATTAAATATTTTTAATAATCTATCATCATGATTCTCTACAATGTAAACGCCAGTTCCATTAATAACACAACATCTTTTGGAAATGGATCATTCTTTTGTTATTCATAAGGGTTTACAAATTTTACAGAAAAAATATACAAGATTTACACTTGGATAAATTAGAAATTTTGGAAATAAGAAAAATTTTTCATCGTAAATTGAATATTATAAATAACCAGATCCTTTTTACGATTGTCTTTTAAATTTGTTTTCATGTTAGTACTTAATTATTCATTCACCTCTCGTATATTTATTTTTATTTTGTTATTGTTTATATTTCGATTTATATTTTTATTATACGTTGTATCCTGCCACGACACATTTTGATATTTTCAATAAATCAATGGGGAAAAGGTATATTCTTGTTAATTATATTTCAAAATGAAAAGCTCTTTCACTAACTATTCATCGCTACTCGATAATAGACGCACACATTTATGCCCTGCGGGACAAAAATTGCTTTCATCGCGGGCGAATATTGAAAATATTTCAATATTTTGTTGTTTTTAATTATGAATCATATTTGAAAATAGTGTAAAAAATATTTCCTGCGTATTTATTCTTTTTTGTGGATCGTGTTATTTGAAAATCGTGTAAAAATGAATTAGGTTTAAATGTTTTAAGATGCTCAGAGGAAATTGGATGGAAGTTAGCATAATTAATAAAACATTTGAAGCCCTCATGGCAAGAAGTTGTTAACTAACATTCAAGTCATTTTGTAACAATTAGACATTTGCATTTCGCCTTTGAAAAATATGTTTTTTTGCTAATTCAAGATTTTTTTTTTTTGATTTATGTCACTAAAATATCAAATAAGTATCTACAAAGTAAAAAAAATGCATTTATGAACAAAAAAATAAATATATACTAATTTCCCTAAAAAAATGTAGTTAACAACCATTTTTTCGCCTCTGGAACTCATTTTTAATAGAATAACACCTTTTTAAAATTGGAAAAACATGAACATCAAACAACCCTTCAAATGCTATCCGTTTTTACCATCCATTGCCCTAAATTACAAAATACCTGGCATGTTAATTAATAATACAAAACATGGTATGTACCATTTAAAATTATTGAAAAATAATATATAAGTACATATTATTATAGTCTTCAAATAAAAAGAAATATATGATTGTACTGCCAGAGTACAATTTATATTAACCATAAATATTCTAATCAAAATAAAAGGCGTGTTAATTTCAGAATAATGGCATGTTCTTCCCATTAGCAACTGATTTGATTTTTATGAAAAAGTGTAGTTAACATGTTCATCCCTATGATTTGAACAAGTTCTAATTATTTTTAAGTTCTGAACTTATTTCCAATGGAAAGAGCGTACAATATTTAGTTTAGACGGCTTATTAACTCAACAACTTCTTGCTATGGGGTCTTCATTTGTCAAATGATGTTTTTAATATTAAAATATGGCGTTACGAGTACTAGCACAGCAATGTCAATCTTCTGAGCCAATCAATATCGTTTCTTTCTAACCTCCATATTAGCATTCCACCGTATAATCATTGTAAAACTTATTTGAAAACCTAACTTAGGGGCGGATGTCACAGACTCGGTGTTTTCGACTAATCACATCTATACATATCGTGAAAGAATTATCAATTAGTAAAATAAATAAATAAATAAATAAAGATTAAATAGAAATTGGTTAATATTGTCACGAGAGTCCAAAAACAATGGTAACGCATTATCGAAGTCTCTAGAACAGTTCAGATGAATCTAAAATCAACTAATCTATTCTCGAAGAATCCACAAATCACTAGAAATATGGAAAGATGGCTGAACGTTCTCATAGCATCGCGAACTCTTATATTTATGTATAAAAGCGATGCAAGCGTACGCGCAATAGACAGTTTGAATAAAGTGTTCCATAGTAAGCGAATATTCTAGCAAACGAAAATATTCCACAGACATGACTAATAATAATTAGTGTGAATTACGACATTTAGTGTGCAGTAACGAACGGTGATCCGATTAAATTCATTTCCGATTTATTTGAATTATTTCCAGTGTTTCATTTGCATCCTATAGTCCCGTTATAATGTGCACTTGCATAGATATACTTTTCATATTGTGGATACAATGCATACAGAAAATACTTCGCAATGCCTGTCGTATATGGGGGTTAAAATAATGTATGTTGCACGTGTGTTGTCTCACGAAACATCAATCGAAAAATCAGCCCTTACTTCGGTCAAGCCAATTCCTCGTGGTCAACCCCCAAAGGCTATTTTTCGGCATTTAAATGTCAGGCGTCAACCTTGCTCATGGCGGGTTTCGTGTTCTGGATGGGTTTCATCAACAGTATCTCAACAACTATATTAAATATATAACATATAACTATAGGATAATAAAAACACACTACCTTTTTTGTTTTTTTGAATTTCCCAAGATGGAAGCTCAGAGACAGACATCGTACACAACAAACAAGAGTCGCCTTCAACAAAAAATCCAAGATTGAATTCCCCAACATTGATTTAGGAAAATTTTTAACTAAACTTTAACTAAAACTCTTGTCTGGAGTGTACTAATGTATGGCAGCGAAACATGGACCATCGGCCATAACATATTCGGGAGGCTAGCGGCTTTTGAGATGTGGTGCTACAGGCGCATGGCGAGGATCCATTGGTCAGAACATATCCGAAAGGACGAGGTGTTGAGCAGGGTGGGCGAAAAGAGGCGGCTCCCGAACAGAATCGCCCAACAGCGAGCAGTTTCGATAGGCCATAATATAAGGCATCCGGGCATGCTTTTTACCATCGTCGAGGGAAATGTTGAAGGCAACAATCGTAGAGATCGCCCGAGATTAAGCTACGTAGACCAGATTATCGGAGATGTGCGCTGTATCACCTACCAAGAAATGAAGAGGCTGGCAGGTGACAGAGAGGAGTGGAGAAAGCACGTGATTTTTGCAGACCAATCCTAGGATTTCGACCCAAAAAAAATTAAAGGAAAACTGAGGTGGCAATTTTTTTTTGAAAATTATTTCTAATAAGATGGAGGCTTCAGTGACAGTTTTTTTGTATTTATCTCACAAACGCCTCTATGGGATATTGCTGTCTTTGCGTTTATACCCCTCAAATATACATATAATCAACATGTTTTAATGCCCAAGTGTGACATCAAAGTGCAATACATAAACATTTTATGAAATCAGGAAAACTTTATATTAATTTAAAAAAATTGAATTAAATGATAAAATTTCTTCTTCAAACACAGCAAAATTATTTTGTGGTGACATTATAATTATAATTTATAGAATTAAACTTTGTTTACACCACTTTTTTTTAATCATTGAAAAAATTCAACATGCTTCGAAGCCAATGGCTTCTTCGTCAGGATAACAAAAATAAAATTTAAAAATCGAAGTATAGATAATCAAAATATTAAAAAGTTATATATGGAAAATGAATAATATAAAGTACCTACTTAAAATGAAAATCAATTTAAAAGATAACTATTTGCAAAAAGGACCAGATTATTTAATTAATTGTTTAATTAATTAGTTAATTATTTAATTATTAAGTAGGTACTTTATATTATTCATTTTCCATGTATAACTTTTTAATATTTTGATTATCCATACTTCGATTTTTAAATATTATTTTTGCTATCCTGACGAAGAAGCCGTTGGCTTCGAAACATGTTGAATTTTTTCAATAATGATAAAAGTGGTGTAAACAAAGTATAATTATATAAATTATAAAAGTTTAAATTTCTTGTCGCTCACAGACAGACGAATCGTATCTGTCTCCGCCACAGTTGACCGATTTTTTCTCTCATCCTTTCGTCTTCTTCATGCTGTGACTGTAATACACGTCTAAAACAGAACCTCCAATGTCTCCCGGCTCGGAAACCCCGTGATAACTTCCCCCAAAGGCTCCGATGGCCGATTCCAGGAATGAGGGTAAAAAGACATATTAGTTAGCCTACCTTCCCCCACCCTGTCCCAGGGCTACGAGATTCATTAATTGAAAATAAATTACGTAATTCAATTATTAAGAATACGGGTACCTATTTATTATTCGAAATTGTTGTTTTAATGTTGAATATAATATTTGAACGATAATATTTATTTTATGGAAATTCATTTCGATAATAATATGCTATGATTTTAAGTCTTATTCTACGAAGCCGTATTAGGGTGAATATCCATCCACAGGGGTTTTTTATCGGAATTTATATTTTTATTTATTTTATTAATTACACGGCTTAATAGCGTTTTACAACATGTTTATACATAATTAAAATACAACAAACGATTAAATGTAAAAGAAAAATAAAGGGTATAAATGTAAAAAAGTATATATACATAGTTTAAACATAATGAGGTTAGACATATATGTAAAAAAAAGTATATATGCAAAAAAATGTAAAGTAGTGATCTCAGAAATTTTTACTCACCGATAATATAGCAATATTAAATTTGAATAGCCAGGAATTTTGAATATATATTGTTAGTGTGGTGAAAATTTTTAAAAATATATATATTTTCACAAAATGAGAACATAATCATCGATTCCAGGTAATTTCCTACAATGCCTGTGATATTATTGCCAATTATTTATTATACTTACTCAAAACATCTATGCTTCGAAAAAAATATTTTATGTATAGAAAAGGACTTTGTGAAAAAAGTGTGTAGATAATAATGGTATTCGAGCATTAAGGAACCAAACTGCGTTTCAAATTGTGGGAACTAGGAACACAATATTATACTTTTGTATTATAATATTAGGGGTATAAAAGCAAAGGCATATCCAAAAAAAATTAACGCAGTCATCAAGGATTACTAATATAGAATGTACTGTAATATTCGAATTTTTATAAGAAATGTAACCTATAAATTTATAGGAAAAATGATTTTGGAGGGGATAGACACATAAAATTTAGAATTCAGTACATGTACTGTAATGAATTCAAAACATTTTTACTCCCTTTCTTTTAACTCGTAGTGTCTGCTTGCTTGCTTGTCTGATAAAAAACTTTGGATCGATTTTAACCCTTTTCTCGTGATCCAATCGAGCTGAAACTTTGCAGGCAGACTTGTGACGATGATAAAAATGATCTATTAATTTTTCATTAAAAAAATTCAATAATTATAGTATAATTTTGAATTTTTCAAATTTTGTATTGCTCCTTTTCGTAGCGTCGCCCGACTCAAGCCCAACGCGCGGGGTAAGCGCCAAACCTGTTACAACTAGTAAATAAGAAAGGGGGTACAATAAAAACTTGGTTTTTATGGGTTAGTTTTTTTAAATTTGCTTTTATACCCGTCATAAATTTCTCGTAATCCGGGCCCCGTAAGAGGAAAACATAATGCCTGATGTCTGCAGAGGTTTTTCAGGCCGCCGAGACATTAGAAGAAGAAGAATTGATATGGATGAAGATTCAGTTCAGAAAAAGCTACGCTTAAATGACGTCTTAGATTGATTTTAAACCATTTAATAATAATACCGTACGTGCCTATGTCCATTTTCCTCGATACGTTTATTTACAATAACATTTTTGACATCAAAAATACGTTCATTTAAATGGAAGAGAATTCTTATTGCCATAATCATTTTATTTTGATTTAATTTTACCATTTTGACATTATTACGACGAAGACCAAAAATATTTATGAATTGTAAAATTTATTTCCATTCAATAAAAATACATTTGCTGCAAAATATACTTCAATAAAATATCAATTTGCAAGATTTACGTTATGGGATCTGAAATTTTTGTCGTACGTGGGCATTGAGAATAGAATCACTCAAATAGGGATGGTGAATCCACAGAGTATAAAATTATATAGAGTTGAAATAAACCGTTTCTTTGGGCGAGGGAACCGGTTCCTTCCTCGGATGTATATTTGAGACAGATTCATAATCCTTTTGAAATATTTATTCTTGCATAAATAAATCCTTCAGTAAACAAACGTACTTTTTACAATAGATGTTGTTTTAATAAAAATTAAAATTCATTCTAAACAGTTTTTCAAGTAAAAACGTCATATTGTGATAAATTGCGACTTATTTAGCAATGCATATAACTTTTAGATGCATTTAGTTTGAACTTTTCATTATCGTTTCAATATTAACAAGATTTTACGAATTTAAGCTGATTTAACGTAGTGGAACCAAAAGGTGAACCATTTTTTAATTTATTTATATTAGGAAAAGTTAACAGCATATCTTAAATTAACATACAATAGATAAAAAAATAGTCAATTATGCTAATTAATAACTTTCCACTTAAAATTTATTATTAAAGATATTAGCAAAGTGTGACATTATGACAGTTTATAGTTTCATTAGTATTGATAAATATACTCGTGATTCCATATTCGAATATCGAATAGTTTATTATAATACATTCGAATATTCGAATATATTCGTAAAATTCTGACTCCATCGCTGACTCCGCCGTAAGTGCTTATTGTAATAAAACTATAAAGATAAGCATGACTTAAAAAAAGGCAAATGCAAAATACGTCCGACAATAGCCAATAGCGGTATAATCTGAAAACCCTTGCAAATGACTTTCAGCGTTTGTTAACCTTTGTTTCGCTTGGAAAAATATTAAAAATCTTATAATATAAATATGAACGAATACTTTACAAATACTTTTTAAAGTATTCGAATAACGAATACTTAAAACAGGCGAATACATTCGAGTTTCGAATATTCGGATTGGAGGCTCTAATAAGGGGTGAGAAGGGCGGAGTGGGATGTAGGATTAGGATAAAGGAAAGAAGTGTGGGAGTATATGGGAATATAAATTAAAGAACTAGTTAGGGTGCGGCTGTGAAGTTAATTTTCGTTTAATGTCCAGAATGGTGGAGTTTTAAATGTCTATGTGGTTGTTATTTACGTTAAATGAGTTTGTGGATCTATAGATGAATGAGTTTTGTTTGGAGTTGGTCTTGCAAAGAGGGAGATGAAAAGTAGGTGACTGTCTGCTGTTACGATTTGGGAAATGGAACGATAGACGTTGAAGGAGATCTGGAGAATGAACTAAGTTGTGTGCGATTTTAAATAACATTACAGAGTCCGCTATATTTCCACGGAAAGTTAAAGTCTGTATGTTAAAGTATTTTTCGGCATCTTCATTGCTAGCAAGAGATCGAAACGAACGATGGTTATTTTTTGGATCGCAATCCTAGGATTGGTCTGCAACAAGCACTCGCTTTCTCCACTCCTCTCTGTCACCTGCCAGCCTCTTCATCTCTTGGTAGGTGCTACAGCGCACATCTCCGATAATCTGGTCTACGTAGCTTAAGTTAAGGTACTTTAAAAATCTATATTGGACGCTTTCAATTCTGCTCTTGTGTAGTCAGGATTCCATACCTGGGAAGCCTGGATTCCATACCTGGATTCCATACCAAAATACTATTACCATGAAATATCCGTTAGTTCATGTCTATATATTTTGTAAGTTTGTGGGTCAATTCAATGACACTTTTAATTTTAATTTCTGTACAATTTCCATAGCGTTTAAATTGTTTGATTCATATCATATTCAAATAGCATTTGTTTCCGATGATATTAAATTTATACTTAATCAATTTTTTTAATACCTACATTACTTTCACGCGCGTTTCTTAGTCTTCGACCCTCATTTTATTTCTAATAGTCGTAGAAGAAAATTTCTTATAACTTAATGCATTGAAAACGATTTTCAAGATTGTTACAATTTTAATTATTTTGCAATTCGGCAATAAATTTTTTAACAATAAAGGAAAATGCCAGTACAAAATATACAACAATATGTTTTAATGTGTGAAAATGAGAATCTTTAGCTAATTTCATCACATGCATAAAAATGAGTTTTTTTACATTATGATAATTTTATCGTGAAAAATGAAATCAACATCATATAACTATTTGTTTGACACCATACTAGTCTGACTAAAATGTAAATGAGCAAAAACCTATAAAGGGTTTCATAAATTTATCTTAAAAATAAAATAAAAATTGATTTATTTGCATTTGAAATCGTGCATCGTGCATCGTGCGCCCGATGACAACTGCTTAAATGTATGTGGGAGAGGATAGAATGCCACACTCTTCTATCCTAACACACAACTCTCGCCTCATCCATATTCATACATCTTCACATATATAACAGATGTTTCCCCCCGATAATGAGGCTTCCAATATTGTAATATGTAGCAAGAGAGTAGCTTGTTGGTCTTGCAGTTAGTACTCTCGCCTCGTGATCCAAAGGTCGCGGGTTCGAACCTCACTCCAGACCAGCAAGTAAGTCCTATTTTCATAGCACAAGCGTTTAGCTTAGTTAGAAATTAGTCATAATATTGATGTGACACGTATTCCATCACACTCGTACCATCATACTTACCATTCTCTCCTCATACATTTGTTCTGCATGTCCAAATTACCCAAGCGATCCTCTTTTAATCATTTTTATGTTAACATCAGCTTAACAATTATTGATTCTTTAACAAATGTGTTGAATAATAATAGTTAGTTTGAAACATGTTATGTACGTATAATTATTTTAATGCAAGCCTCACTGGGCTTTGCCTGTACTGAGTCAAACATTTTGCATTGACGATGAAAAGGATGTTTTGCGCCTATATAATCATAACCAAAAAAAATGTACTTTTAAATTGTATCGAAAGAGAAATTCTATTATTATATAAACACGATAATACTTTAGCTTTGAAATTGAAATGCTCCCTATGTAAACTGGGACATTTACCAAAAATGTATTTTTTACTTATTTGTACCAATACAGAGAAAATACTCTTCTCCACAATACAATGTTTAAAAACTGACGTAAAAGCGGACAAGCGCGCTTATTTTGTATAAAAAGGCAAACGTCAAAAAGCTCTCGTGTTAAATTGCTTTTTTGTACGTGTACAGGACCTTCGAAATTTCAACCCGACACTTTTCACGTCAACGTTTCACGTTCGGTAGTTGTATGTTTTAATTTATCAACGTCTCGTCTTGTCAATGCAACTTTATCCACGTCTTGTCCATAAACCCTCGTGCGTCCTTACACCCTGTGGAAACCCTCGAACACGACCCCTGATAAAATCTTATCAGCGGATCTAACCCCATGTGTGCTGGCTGAGGAAAAACATGCATGCGGCGAAAACAATTTCCACGCACATGCAACACAGTTCGCTTACCCTTCTCGCAACATTCCCGGCTGTCCCCTCTGTCGCGTCCTCAGATTCGAACCACACCACAGATCCACTAAAAAGTTGCAACATAAAACACAGCGCCGTCAAAAATCGGCAGACGGGCCACGGCGGCGGGTGTCAGAGGCGGCCGCGCGGAGTCGCTTTCCGGTCGGGGCCTTTTGTTTTTTTTTCTCGTCAGATTATGGTTGATGAGTGAGAGTGTGACGCGTACGTGAGTGGGCGCCGAGGGGCGATGCGACGGAGGTGCTGCCCCGGCGGGCCGCTCGAGCTGACTGGCCGCCGCGAGCCCGCGCATGAGCGGGCCGCCTCCGGGTGGGGGCGCCGTTACGTCACCGCGAAAAGGGCGGGAAGCGCCGTAGAAATTTTCCGCGTTCGGCGCTCATTTCGGATCCCCTGCCGGTCAACTCGCGAAGCGAAACGCGCGCGGTGTTTTGGCGCCCGACCGGCTTTGACGCCGGCGAGGGACTCGGGCTAAATCCAAGATGATGGTCCCGTTGCATACGCAACGAAAATGATTATTTCGCTATATTATTGAATGTGCTAATAACAAGATGAAAGATAATTTACGTTTAAAAAGTAAGTATTAAATAAGATATTACACTTTAAAGTTTCGAAAAATGCACTGCATAATTGACATTTCATTGACAATATATGAGGTTAGGTTAGGTTATTAGGTTTGGTTAGGTTAGGTTATTAGGTTTGGTTAGGTTAGGTTATTAGGTTTGGTTTATTTAATTTAGATTACGATTATTTTAGTTAGATTAAATTAACAGGACATTAAATTATATAGTGAAATACTTATTTTCATTGTATGAACAACGGGACCATATTCTTGGATTATTCCGAGGAATGTCGCGCCTGTCTAATACAGGGTGGCCAAATAAACGTCAGACGTAATACGTTTTACATGAACCCGGGACCGTTTTACACGCATTAGCTTAACTGACGTTCATCGAATGTTACAAATCACGCGTGACAGCTCTTTTAAATCGTGCGAGGGATTCGTATTTCCCGAATATTCATAGAGTTGCGTAAAAATGTATTTTATTTTTTATTTCATATACACACATAACTTGAGAACACAGACATTATGGAAAGGTACAGCAAATAAAACTGGTATATTAATTACAGTTTTTAATAGACTAGAATGGAACAAAATGTAGCACACTATAATAATATGTTATTTATTTATTTATTAATCAACTCCCTGGTGGGGGGAATATTATAAGGATTTTTAAATACCTAACATAAAACGCGTTTTACAGTAAATAATTTTAAAAAATAATATATATAAAACATGATTAGGATAAATGAACAATATAAAATGTAACAATATTAATTTAACAGTATAAAATAAATTAACAATTAGAAATTAACATAATGAACGTAAACGATAATTAGTACAAAAGCTAACAGTAATAATTAGAAACCTTCAACCAATTAATAATAGAGAAAAATAAAGATAATTAAACCAATATACCAGATAAATAAGATAAAATAAACCAAAAAAATTAATATAAAAGATAAAATCAAAACATACTTAATCGGGAAATTAAAAATAATTAGGACACTTTAAAATAAATAAATTTATATTATTCAGGGTAACAGAACATAAATAAAAATTTAGTCCATTAAACTGTTATTAATTTTATTGGTATATTCCAAGTCTAAGTAATTCTTTAATTAGGGTATTCTCCTACAATGAAAAATGTCTACGAATTCCGAAAATTTGTTTCCAAGGTGATGCATGCGTGTTAATGTGAATTTAATAATTAAAATAAAAAGTTAATAATATTAGAATTTAACACATCTTCTCAAAAATCCGTTCTTTTTCATTTAAAAAAATTTTAAAAATTATTTTATATATTTATTTAAATTAAAAAATCCGAATCTTTGGCATGGATAGTAAACCTGGGGCACTTATTAATTTCACATTGATGAGCATTTTCTTATCGCAGGACTAATACTGGGATCATCAAAATTGTATCCCGAAATTCCGGGATAACGTTTTGGCCCAGGATTGGGCTCACTAATCTCGGGCTATTAAAAGATTGGTGTTAAAAGTTGATTTCATGATATAAAACAACAAATTGAAAAGACTTAATTTTAATAAAAATTAACCCATAAAAACCAAGTTTTTACTATACTCCCTTTCTTTGTAAAATATAACAATAATTAAAGACGAATTAAAACATATAACATAACACTTAAATTACAGAAATTTAATATATTTCTAAAATGTCAGATGTTTTGAGATGTCAAGATTTTGATAGATTCAATTATCATCAATATTGTACCTTATGAATTTCCAGCGTCAAATGATTTAGTCAGAATCAGATTTGAGTAATGTAGAATTCTTCAAAACTAAGCAGAAATCTAAAAGAAATAAATTATTATTTGATTTTTTTCCACAAAACCCAATTTTGCTGTCATCTGAGAACCAATTGTTTTGTAAATTTTCGAAATTCGTAGTGACGTACCTATTATACCGACGGAGTAATTCAAATTTAGAAAATATTCCGCGACGTTATCGGTCCGCCGTAATCAAACTTTTCTAATGATTCCAATTCGAAAAAACCAATAAAATTTCTAAAAATCCGAAATTATACTATAATTATTAAATTTTTTTAAGGAAATTTGATAGATCTTCTTGATCGACGCCACGAATTTGCTGCCAAGTTTCAGCTCGATTGGATCACGGGAAAAGGGTCAAAAATCGATCCAAAGTTTTTTCACCCGGCAAGCAAGCAGACGCCACGAGTTAATATAAAGGGAGTAAAAATAGATTAAGGTTACATATTGATTCTTATTTAATACAAATATTTACTACGTTGTACTCAAAGTTAGTTAGATCTAAAGGAATTCGGCTACTTTTAAATGCTATTAATTAGAACAAAGGTTGATGCGATATGGCATCCATTTATTTATCGGCCTATTTAATTATATAATGTTTATCTAATGGTCATAATAAATTCTAAACTTTACTAGGAATCAATAAGAATTATTTACTAATTTTAAAATAATATCATCATCATCATCATTCTTGGCACTACAACCCTTGGTGGGTCTTGGCCTCCTCAATAATTTTCCTCCACTCGTCTCGGTCTAGTGCCAGCTCTCTCCAGTTTCGAAGCTCTAAGGCAGAGATATCTTTGAGGACGTTGTCACTCCATCTTAATTTTGGCCTTCCTAAGCTCCTTCGCCCTATTGGCCTTGACTTCAGCAGGGACTTTGGTGCTTGATGCTCGGTTTAAAATAATATACAAAATAAAAATAAAATAAAATTAGGATATCACTATTTTAATAATTGATGAAATTGTAGTGACGAAATGTTAAAAGATACCTATAATTTACAATGCTTCTGGACGTCACTTACTTCATAGGACAATAAAAAGTGTTTTTCGGAAGACAAAATAGTCACCAAGGGATGAATTACGAATAAATTCAAAAGTTCATTGAAACTGACTACTGATTTTTGTGATGGTTATTACGTCATTACTTAAAAACATATTTTAAAAATATTTCTAACTACAATACATTAAAAAGTGAAAAATAATTTATCGAAATAATCGGCACCTATATATACTGTATGTTTGGTTAAATTAGCCAGGTAATTGGACGCCTAGGCCGTTCATTACACGCCGGCATCCATTTGGATGCCTAGGCCGATTAATTGAACTAGAATCACTCAACGCTTAACCACTTGGCGTATTGAAAGTCAGCCCTTTGAAGATGACTGGCCAAGACGGTCAAGTGATTCAAATCTAAACTAACCTAACCTAACTTAACCTTAGCTAACCTAACCTAACTTTACCTTACCTAACCTAACCTAACCATACCAAACATCACAAATTCATCAATATCCAATTTAACAAAATGACTACACGACGTTCAGCCATATGGTTCAACGTTGCGCTCAATGACTTGGCTAGTTGTCCTTCAGCCATTTCATTGGATGCCGGCGTTAAATGAACGACCTAGGCGTCCAATTACCTGGCTAATTTAAAAAGATGGCTGCGACATATATAATGTATTTACCGGTAATTCGGTGATGGTATTTAGCCACATTTACCGGTAAATCGGTTAACCAAAAACCGGTAATGCGTGCCCTTAATGCTTAATTACTACCCACCCTGTTGTACGACATGAAACTTCCTGGAAGGTGAAATTTGGGCTCCTGGAATTCTTCTCTTTTTTCGGTGACTCGTGGAAAGTGTGGAAATTGCGACACCGCAATTTCCCTGATGTGTATGACACCAGAAAAGTCCACTCCTTAAAGGACTGCACGTTAGTAGTAAGCTCAATCGCTTAGTTTACTGATTGTTTGAAAATACTGAGAGTATGTTTAACGGGCTAAATTTTTATTCATTTATTGATTTCCTTAAATTAATACTGTTCTCAATTAGCTCTTTACTTACTTTGTATTCTTTATTTATATTGTATTATTATTTTGTTAATGATTTTAATTATTACTTATTACTATTATACTAATATTTTTTAAATTGCATATTTATTTATTTTAAAGTTCATTAATGACTGTTCATTTCTTTTTTAAATGTGTTTTATTTTTATGTATTATTTTTTTGGTTAATTTTATCTTCTTATCTTATTTATCTGGTCCATTGGTTTAATTATCTTTACTAGCAGGAAAGCAATCGGCTTCGCCGATTGCTTACTGCTAGGCCCTGCGGGCGGCTATTGTGGCCGCTTCGCGGCCAGTGATGGCTGCTCCGCGGCCAGCGATGGCCGCTGCGCGGCCAATTGTGTTTGCTATGCAGCAAACACAATTGTTTACCTATGCCTACGTCAGCCGCTTCGCGGCCAGTTGTATCTGGCAAATTTCCATTTTTGCTACTGTGGTCGCCCCGCGGCAAATATTTTCCTTACTGTTACAAAATTAATAGAACTTGATAATCGGCCATATTCTAAAATAAGCAATATTTCTTTTTTGTTTCTTGACAGTTACTGTATAAGATTGTGATGCTGCCAACTTTTGAGTTTTTATGTTTGGCTGGTTTAAAAATAATGAATTCATCAACATTACGGAGTAAAAATCAGGTTTTATTGTCTATGGTAGCTGTCAGTGACAGACAAAATTTCGATGAAAAAATCAGGTTTTACTGTCTATGGTAGCGGTCAGTGACAGACAAAAAAAATGAAACAATTATCGAATTTTTATTTGTATTTATTTTTATCGATAAAATTACAGCGTCTTATTTATTAATAAATTACATAGCATTTTAGTTTAATGATTATTGATTAATGAATGTATTTTAAAAATATGTATCATTTTGTAGTCCATTTCATGATTGTGAATACTGAATATTATTTATGTTAATCATATTCAGGTAGGGATTAAGGGAAAGATGAGGTGGAGTACCGCCAAAGGGGCTGGTTACCGCAATCTTGGGACAGGAAAAGTCTATGGAAAACCCTCCTCCTTTATCCGGGCTTGGGACCGGCACCGGCATTCGATTAGAGGCGTTCATCTAGCTCCGGTGGCAGAGTTACTAAAATTACATATATACACCCTGGAAAAGAAAAATATTAGTAAAATGATGCATGTTATACAGGGTGTACCAGAGCTAGCAGCAGAAACTTGGCCGGTAGATTCCTGACTATTTGATATTACATATCTCCATAACTATTGATATTAGGTGGTCATAGTTGCTTGAACATTTTAGATTCATAACATAGTTAGGAATCTACCTGCCAAGTTTTTGCTGCTAGCTCTGGTATAACCTGTATATATGTAGGTACATATTTACACCATAATGTTATTCAAAGCATAATATGAAGGAATTAGGGTAATGTAAATAAAAAAATAGAGAAATTTAAATTAATTAACTTAAAATCTCAGTGAATACAATATTTTCTGTATAACAACCATTTGGAATTAATCCTTGTTTCAAACCTTCAACAATTTGAATTTGTAACGAAGATTGTGAACGGACTCTGGAGCAACCCACGTATAGCTGCTGTCCATGAGTAAATACAGGCTCAGGCAACAGAAGACCAACTCGTTCAAATGTCTGTCCTTGAGATTTGTTTATAGACATAGCATACGCCAACTTCACGGGAAACTGTTTTCTACACATATTAAAAGGAATCGTCACATCTGATATAGTGTTTAAACAAATTCGAGGTATGAAATGTAGTGTACCCTGCTTTTCACCGGTAATTATTTCTGCTTGAATTAAATTGCTACTAATGTTTCTTACAACCATTCTTGTTCCGTTACATAAACCATCCCCAATAGATAAGTTTCTAAGAAGAATCACAATTGCCCCAATTTTTAAATTCAAAGTATGTGGGGGGAAGCCGTTAGGGTTTATGCTATTTAAAAATTCAACAGGAAAATTAACCTGTTCATTTACATCTAATATACCATCATCTTTAATAATACTATCCACAGAATAAAATGTAAAGATTGGACCTTCCAAACGCCCGAGTACATCTTCGTTAACCAATCGAGCATGTTCATTCTTTGGACACAGTATCGCTCGTTTACTCATTAGGGGAACATCCGCAATAGAATGTACTTCATTATATATGCTTTGAACAACATTTTGACTTACACTTTCATTTGGAATAAGCACTGATGACGCATACTTTCCTTCCACAGGAGGCAGCTTTCCATCGCCTAAATCTAAAAGCCACTGTGTAAATAAATTTTCACCTTCTAAAGCGCGGACATTAGTTTTCAAATTGAAAATAGTAAAA
>JADDOH010023217.1:0-11510 GCA_016648135.1 Agrypnia vestita | reverse complement strand
ATACACCCGGGAAAAGAAAAATATTAGTAAAATGATGCATGTTATACAGGGTGTACCAGAGCTAGCAGCAGAAACTTGGCCGGTAGATTCCTGACTATTTGATATTACATATCTCCATAACTATTGATATTAGGTGGTCATGGTTGCTTGAACATTTTAGATTCATAACATAGTTAGGAATCTACCTGCCAAGTTTTTGCTGCTAGCTCTGGTATAACCTGTATATATGTAGGTACATTTTTACACCATAATGTTATTCAAAGCATAATATGAAGGAATTAGGGTAATGTAAATAAAAAAATAGAGAAAGTTTAAATTAATTAACTTAAAATCTCAGTGAATACAATATTTTCTGTATAACAACCATTTGGAATTAATCCTTGTTTCAAACCTTCAACAATTTGAATTTGTAACGAAGATTGTGAACGGACTCTGGAGCAACCCACGTATAGCTGTCCATGAGTAAATACAGGCTCAGGCACCAGAAGACCAACTCGTTCAAATGTCTGTCCTTGAGATTTGTTTATAGACATAGCATACGCCAACTTCACGGGAAACTGTTTTCTACACATATTAAAAGGAATCGTCACATCTGATATAGTGTTTAAACAAATTCGAGGTATGAAATGTAGTGTACCCTGCTTTTCACCGGTAATTATTTCTGCTTGAATTAAATTGCTACTAATGTTTCTTACAACCATTCTTGTTCCGTTACATAAACCATCCCCAATAGATAAGTTTCTAAGAAGAATCACAATTGCCCCAATTTTTAAATTCAAAGTATGCGGGGGGAAGCCGTTAGGGTTTATGCTATTTAAAAATTCAACAGGAAAATTAACCTGTTCATTTACATCTAATATACCATCATCTTTAATAATACTATCCACAGAATAAAATGTAAAGATTGGACCTTCCAAACGCCCGAGTACATCTTCGTTAACCAATCGAGCATGTTCATTCTTTGGACACAGTATCGCTCGTTTACTCATTAGGGGAACATCCGCAATAGAATGTACTTCATTATATATGCTTTGAACAACATTTTGACTTACACTTTTATTTGGAATAAGCACTGATGACGCGTACTTTCCTTCCACAGGAGGCAGCTTTCCATCGCCTAAATCTAAAAGCCACTGTGTAAATAAATTTTCACCTTCTAAAGCGCGGACATTAGTTTTCAAATTGAAAATAGTAAAATTTTTCCAATGTTGGCTGTTTTTAATAGATGTCGCTACTAACTGACCGCGAGAAGCCCTTCGAGAAACTGGTAGAATTTGTCGAAAGTCACCGCCCAAAATGATTACTTTATTGCCAAAAATATCATTATTACCCATTATATCGCGCAGAGTACGTTCAATTATATCTCAAGCTATAACTGGCGCCATCGGCGCTTCATCCCAGATGATACATCAGCTGCACTTATAATTGCACGGTTCTTGGATGTCACTCTGCATGTTGTGTTATTCTATAAATCAAGAAGTAAATTAAAAGCCATGTGACATGTACGTCCACCTGGTTATAAAATTGCTGATATTCCTGTCCAAGCAACAGATAAAACTTTCTTAGATCTTCCTCTTCAAGTATGTATAATAGTCTTATAAAGGAACGTTTTACCTGTGCCACCAGGACCATCAATAAAGAAACATTTTTTTGTTTCAGGTACATCTGAAAAAATTTTACTTAAAATACTGTCGAAAGCACAACGTTGTTCTCGATTGAGTTTTCCAGCCATCTCTAACCCTAAAGAACTTTCTAATGCTAAATTAATATCAACCACTTCATTATAAGTATTGCTGTAATCTGGTTCCGGCAAACCCTGTGATGTGCAAGAAGAATTTTCATTTATTAATGCCTTTTGAATATACAAAAGAGAACAATTTTGTGCAATTTCTGCAGTAGCACCTTGATGAATAAAGTCTTCTGACATCAAATCCTTGAAATCGTTCCACAGCTGCAACGGATCTGGTGGGAGGCAATGAATCATTGACAAATAGGTCACGAAGAGCTTTGGGCATCATATACGTTGAAGCTTCAGCCATGCAACGCTGCCATTCTCCAATATCATCAATGAGTCCTAATTCTCGTGCTGCATCACGAAATGTAGGAAGTAGACAACCATTAACAGTCCGCAAAGATTCAAAGGACGTAGCGCCAGTCACCTGTAAAAGAATAAGCCTTAAATGGTATAATTCTACATTTCTAGGAGAAACGGAGGACATGCGACCAATAATCTTGTCCCCGCCACGTTGCCTCTTATTCCACTGCTTATTGCTGGAAAAAACATAGAAATTAGGTAAATCCTGATACTTAATATTACATGCCTCATTATCTTGTTGGTTAAGTTTAAACCATGCAGTTAATGTTGTATTATTTGAGGCCGCTGCCCGAAGAGCTTCTTCTTCGCGTCCTTCTGAAAAATAAATTTGCTGTCCATTTGGTAAATGCACTGAAAGAAGCAGAATGTGAATGATCATATATGGTGTTTTCCATGATTCGCCATGCAGCCTCCGGTGCACTAACATATCGACAATTGATAAATTGACTTATTTCGTCATACTCCACAGTTTCATTTGATTGTAAATTTTCAGGATTTTGGTGAATTTGAATTCGAGCACAATCGAAACCTTTAGATATATATTTATGAATATATTTAACACTCAAAATGGAAGAACAAATTTCAACGTTGATGTGCGCATTATATTTTTGACTGAGGTACGGGTTATATGGTACAACAAATCGATTATCGATACGTTTTCCACGAACAACATGATTACCTGCAAAATTATCTCGTCTTCTGTATTCTGGATAACCTGCAAAATTGTTATTAGTGTCATCTCTGAATAATTTTGGAAATTTTTTAGAACACTTACCGTCTACCATGCATACAGAATTAGGATTGAGAACGCCACACGGTCCATGAATATTATGTCTCAAAATAATATCATACAATCTTTGATTACTTCGGTCAGGTAATTCGGCAGACACAACATTGTCAACATCTGAAGTTGTACGTATTTTATCCTGTTCGCAAAGCGTGAACACTCCGTGAAGATGAGGGAGACCTCTTTTTTGTTCTTCGATTACGTACACCCAAGATATTATTTTGCCAAAGATGTGCCTTTCTGTCATATCCCTGATAAATTCTTCAACTTTTAACTGGAAAACGCGAGCTACCAAATCAGGTCTATCGGATGCTGTTTGATTTGACATTAATTCATTTTGAATTTCCATCCACTTCGGATTACAGGTAAAAGTTATGAACAAATCAGGGCGACCGAATTTCCTCACCATTGCCATAGAATCTTGGTAAAGTTTGTTCATATGGCGTGGCCCTCCAACAAAGGTCGATGGAAGAATAATTATATTACCTGGTCGTGCTCCTCTTTCCGTCGCCATATTCCTGATATAGTCTTGCAATCCTTGATAACATTCAACTCTCAAATGTCGTTGATTTGTTCGAATGTAATTCAAACGACTTGATTCACATACAATATATGCATGAATTAAATATTGCTGAAAAAGTTTACCTGCATAATGCACTGAATTAAAAATGTTTCTTCGTACAGCTATCCTACTTGCGTAAAACTGCATAGGTGTAACTGACTGACGTCGGTTTGTTTGAAAATCTGGATGATGTTCAATACCTAGAGTCCAACCAAATTCACCTGATGGAAATAACAATGGAAAAACCATCGGATCTAAATGTTTTGATAACATATTAATACGCTGCAGACCTCCTACATTCTTAGGGTGAACAGCAACATCTACGTTTGATGGTAACCTACCTTCGTGATCTGCTACATACACAATGGCGACTTCGTT
The DNA here is from genome assembly GCA_016648135.1 of Agrypnia vestita. Lineage (NCBI taxonomy): Eukaryota > Metazoa > Arthropoda > Insecta > Trichoptera > Phryganeidae > Agrypnia > Agrypnia vestita. The sequence goes on along the minus strand of JADDOH010023217.1, from coordinate 7,688 downwards.
ATTATTAGATGGAGCATTATACCTTCTTTGGTCATCTAATGAAGAACGCGTAAAGAGTAGTTGAATATTCCGCATCTGGCCCCCGTGCTCTGCAACTCTAGATTCTTCTTCCTCAACCGCTTCTTTCAACCTTTTGTATTGGAGAGCATATGGACTTACACGACGGATGACATTATCAATAGTTTCCATTATATTTTGTTGACATCTAAGGTTAGACGGATGGCTCATACGTACCCTGACTGCTTCATCCGCATCGTAAACATATAGTTGCGCATATGCCGGCACCTCTCCATCACTCTGCAAACTTCTAGACGTTCTATGATATACTTCACCTGAAATTTTTAAACAATACGGGCCTACACCTGGTATGTCAGTTATTTGCGCTCCGAAAGATGCAAATGCATTAGCACAGTTATACTGACGAATAAATTCCTTAAAATTTTTAGACTCATTACTGTTTTCTAGAAATAATCTCCGCAATTCTTCTGGATATTCCGGCAGTACTTGCGGGGATATTTTTCCATTGTGGCAACAGCAATGAAGTAACTTACCCTTTTCAGCACCAAAATGAACCGCCTTGCAATGTTCTACAGTACACTGCTTCTCCATGGAACCTAAATAATGCTGATCTGCAAGTGAATTAAAATTGTTAATGGCACATTTAAAATAAGAAGATGTCGCATTTCTTCCTTCAGCATACACTCTTTGCCTAGCATTTCTTCTTTCGCGTTCCGCTTCTGTCATGTTTGATATTCTACGAATAGCATTCCTTCTTTCACGTTCCTCTTCTGTTATGTTTGACACTCTACGTCTGGCATTGTTACGTTCACGCTGGTCTTCATTCATATTGTGAACTCGAATCGCATTCTGCCTTTCGCGTTCATCTTGAGTCATATTTTCAATCCTTCGTCTCGCATTCTGCCTGTCGCGTTCATCTTGAGTCATATTCCTTTGTCTCGCATTCTGACTCTCTCGTTCTTCTTGAGTCATATTTTCAATTCTTCGTCTTGCAATCCTCCAGTCATTTCCACAAAGCTCCTCCATCAAATTGCCGGTTTGTGATGTTGAGTCTTCCATTGGAATTCTGAAAAATAATATATTTATGTATAAATACGGGGAAAATGACACATTTCGCGCCACGCACTGTGCTACTTTTGAGGTTATAAAATAAATATGAAGCGTAATAAATGTTCATGTTCAAATGAACGTATTATTGAAGCGAGTTTAATGCAAAAACAATAAAAATGACACATTTCGCGTCACGCGCTGTGCTACTTTTGAGGTTATATGAGAGACGTATGTTTTTGAATGTAGGGTTAAGATCACTTCGCAGTTTTAAATGTTTTGAACGTTTATTGAAGCAAGATTAATGCAAAAACCACGCAAAAACAATAAAAAGAAAAGAGAAATGCGTAAACATGTACTTACCGTCAATGTCATAAAGCGGTATGGCCAGCACAAAAATCCGTTGACTGCAATTACGTCGGCTGTTTTGAATACACGGATTCCACGAAAATATTTTAAAAAATCTATAAATTCCGATATTTTAATTTTCGATAATTTGGATTTGGATGTTTTTTGATATCAGTTTGTTCGTATTCCTATATTTTTTAATCTTTTTAATGTACTCTAAAATGTTTTTTTTTAAACTGGCAACAGAAATTATCCAAATGCAGAAACGACATTGGTTGGAGTAATTAATATATAGATGTAAATAATGTTACCGACATCATTAGGAATTACGAAATTTGAAAGCGATTGTTGGTCATTAAGTGGGTCAAATATTGACTGCAAGTTTCCTCGCTAGAAAGAATATTTTTATTCTAAACAGAAGCGTCGACAGGAAATTGCGAGATTTATTCGGGTGACAACTGCTAGAATCACGTGATATTTTCACGAGATAACAATTATTCAAATATATTATCGTAAAAAGTAATCACTCTCTGGTTCGACGTATTAGATTAGATAAAAAATTATTTTATCTTATTACTTAATTAATATTCATTTCCTAAAATCTTAATTAATGCAGTGTATTTGCCCTTACGTTTTAAGACATTTTTGCTTGTATGAAGTGCACACTGATCACAACCAGCGACATGTATATCACCATCGTCAGCCCTGATGATGGACCCTGCAAGGGGATCCGAACGTTGAACAGAAAGGTCGTTTTAACACGGCATAATACCCCAGAAAACACAAACTAGAAGATACTGGCCCTGTCTTAACAGGGCCAGTATCTTCTAGTTTGTGATCGACGATTGTTGAGACCCTTAGGTCTCAACAATCGTCGAGCTGCTTGCGGAGATACGGAGATGAATATGACGAGAGTGTGTCAGGACTTAGGAGTGAGGCGCTCAATCCTCTTTTTTAAATTCTTCGTAGGTATTTTCAGTATCTTTTTGACATGTTCAATATATTTACATAATATCAATACAATAAAGATATTGGTTGCAAAATCACATTTCGTAAATATTCGTTCTTCCTAATTCTATTTCAATATTTTATTGAGCTTATCTTTAGTAACTGACTCTTCGAAAATGTATTTGATGATTATGAATATCAAAATTTCTGATTGACACTGAGTACTTACTGTAATAATACGAAGCATAAGATAAATTGTGTTATTTTAAATATTTTTACTCCCTTTCTTTTAACTCGTAGCGTCTGCGGTTTTTAACCGTTTAACCGTGATCCAATCAAGCTGAAACTTCACAGGCAGACTCGTGGCGACGATAAAAATGATCTAACAATTTTTTCGTTTAAAAAAATTTAGTAATTAAAGTATAACATTATAACATCAATACAGATGAGTAATGACCCGACGCGTACAGTAGGCACGATATCTGATTCAATGAGAAAGGGATTATAAAAAAACTTGTTTTTTATGGGTTAGTTTTTTATTAATCTCTTTTTGAAAATTATGAATATTTTGACCATTTTTATCGTCTTGCGTTTTTGAAATACTTGTGAAATGTTTTTCCTCCCCCCAAACCCACCCCCTTAGTAAATTCTCAATACAAATCGACACCATTTGGCAGGTCTGACATAAAGTTTTCCCAATTACTTTTCAGGACCCTGCGGAAAACATTCCCCTTTCCCTTTACCTCACCCTCTCACCCAATATGTTTTCTACACAAATCTATACCGCTTGACAGAACTGACCCAAATGTTGCGCGCTTATTCTTTATAACTTAGGACCTTGCGGAAGCCATCTCCCTCCCCCTTCGCAGCACTCCCTCACATATAAATGTGGCGCGATCCCCATTTAACTTAATACTGCAATATTAATTCCAAATTGAGAATGATACAGTCTTCCCTCCCTCCTAACATCTCCCCACCCCCGCCCCGCCGCTGTAAATTATAAATTAAGAGGAATGCAATTCCTTAATCTTCAATTGCATAATTATTCATTATTTGTCGAAAAGTCATGCATGTTAGAGGGATATTAATATGCAATGAGTTTGTATGCGTTTAAAAGAGCTGCTAGTGTACCTTGGTGCCCTAAATGTTCTGTGTTAATTTTTTCTCTCCAAGAGTTTCTTAACATAACTGAACTATTTTTTCTTCACAATACTTGTTTTCTATTTCAGTGCAATTACTAATATTTAATTAATTTAATTTCTTTGGGTTTTGAGAAACGTTGTCGAAACATACAAATGAATGAGAGATAATTTTTGTTTTAATGTACATAATTGAATCTTAATTATTATGTTATCAATCGTTAGGTAATGTTCAAAATGATCAAAACCTGATTAAAAAAGAAAACTTTAAAAATATATTGTCAACAATGCCTGGTAATGCGGTAAAATTCATTTCATTCATACTGTAGAATCAGTCAGAAAAGTCTGTGTCACCCCACATCATAATATTGTACATTTCGACACTTTGTATAGTAAATGTAGCGATGGTATTTTAACCGGTTACACAAAAACCGTTATCTGAGATTTGCATCTGATCGTATCGATTGATTGGTAACTAATTTTTTTTCTAATTGGATTGGCAGCCATCAGCACTAGACAACAGTTTTATCTCAGTTACCAATAACCGATGCAATCAAATACAAATCTCAAATAACAACACCAGGTGTAACCGGTTAAAATAACGGTTTGACCATCACTAGTAAAATGTCAAAAAATAAAACAATATAATATATATTTTAATGACAATGTCAATTAAATCGCGCAGCGCACATGCGCGTCTCTGGCCGAGAGTTTAAACCATTTTACCGCTCAGAATTTTCTGACACAATTTGTTTGACACTAGAAGCGCCGCCGTCTCATTTTTGTCCCATCCGCAGGTTTGATCGTCTTTAACTTTTTTATTTAGGTTGGTAAAAGTTTTTAATTTTTAATAAATTAAGGTATTTATATATTTCAAAATGTTTTCAAGTTTATAACAAGAATAGTTTATTTAAAAAAAAAAGATTTACGTAGAACTGCCTCTGGGTCATTTTTGTCCCGTCGTTGTTCCAAAGAATAATTCTGTGCGGTCAGTGCCCGGGTAGTTGCGGGGGCGTTTTCCTCCCTAAATAATGCACAGTACACCCAGAACAGTAGTTTATCTCCGGCCTGTCGGCGAGTTATTAGCCTACTCTTGCGTTGACGCTAGGGTTGTCACTTTACTCGTAGCGTCTGAGATTCCGATGCACGAAACCCGAAAATTTCTCTAATTAGTATTCCTAGTTTCTGCACTTAAATTACAAGAACGCTGATTAACATCAACGTAGACTTTTAAAAACTCTTGTTTGTGATAATCAACACACCTTTCTAGTAAAGCACCACAAACATAAAAAAGGCATTTTTTTCAGGAAGCGCATTTTTTTTCTAAAGCGGCGGCTGCGAGCGCGAATGGCACCGAAGGCACGGCCCTTACTACCGCCGCCTTGTGCCCCCATATTCTATGTCAATGTGTGCGTCACAGTGCGTGCGTACACGGCGCCGAGCACGCACGCACACATTCTAATGGGTAGTGGCCAGTTTGTATGAACACGTATTACTGTTCTTAGTTCCCTTACCTTGGGACAGATGACAATAGACCAAACGACGAGCGCTTAGGTGACTGGGTGGTGAAGAAATTGATGGAGCCTTACGTCAACAAGGAAAAATATGTTACTTGTGACATCTTTTTGATAAGTGACAAGTCAAAAAATTCTAGTAGGTATCTTGGGCACAGTCAATAGAGATCGCAGAGAAATACCCGTTTCCGTGAAGACTGCAAGAGAGGAATCATAAATACAGGGTGTATATTATAATTCCTATGTTGTGAGTCTAAAATGTTCAAGCAATCCTGGCGGAATATCAAAGTTATGGAAATATGCAATATCAATGTTTGCATTTTTTTCTATATCTCTTACTAAATTTTTGCGAAAAGTTGAACTATCATTGCAGTATCTTATGTCGATTACGAAAAATTCACTCGCTTTAATACAAGTCGAATAAAATGATAAAAAAATTGCGAAAATTGAGAAAAGTCATTTTTTACAAGCTTTTTATTATTTTATTTAAGTTGTATTGAAGCAAATGAATTTTTCATAATCGATATAAGTTACTGTAATGATAGTTAAACTTTTTGCAAAAAATAAGTCAGAAATATTGAAAAAAAATGCTAACTTTGATATTGCATATCTCCATAACTATTGACATTAGGTCATCGTTGCTTGAACATTTAAGACTCATAACATAGTCAGGAGTCTACCGGCCAAGTTTTTGCTGCTAGCTCTGGTACACCCTGTATATGCTTATGCTAAAAAGCAGTGATACATTATTGATTGTTTTTCAGGCTAAATTTATTTAAAATGTTCTAATTCTCAGTACTATGCATCCCGATGTTTAAATATAAAACGTGAGACAGTGTTATTCTACAAAAATATGTCATAGATCAAACGACTCGTAGCTTCAGGACGTTGGCCAGTTCATACACTTTATAACTTGTTACATTTAGCGGGTATAAATGCACGGGTGTTGTAAGGAATAATATTAATAACAGCAAAATTAAACGAAGAGACTTTTTATTGCAATTGCGAGAAAATAATATTTCTAGTAAACAAACAACCATTCTTGTCGCGATTCCGGAAAACATACCAGAGAGACGAGATAAACGAACCAGGTGTCTGGTCAAGCTAAAATGCTCCAGTAACGAGTCACCTGAGAAGTGCCACCTGTGAAAAAAACCGTCTGCAATAAACGCACAGGTGAAGAATATTATTTACGAGTTACTTGCTCTTCACATAATGATGACTGGTTTACAATTATTTAATAGTTTAGCGCGGTTAGAATTAACATGCGAGTTGTGATGATTTCGATACTAAACCAAAAAACATTTGACTTATTATTCATAATTTGTTACGTATTTGTTTTTCAAGCAATAAGTATTTGACCAATTAATGTATATTATGGATAGCTCACAGAGACGAAACTCTATTTTATTATTATTATTATGGAGAAAGTAGGTATAGAAGTCATTTATGGTGTATATCGGACTTACGACCGATCGTATGGTAGGCTTAAGTGATCACTTTACATATATGTAACGTTCGCCATTTCCACCATGATAGAATATACCATGTCTTACTAATTTTTGAAAGTTGTATATATTTGGATTATATGACACACATCACGTATGTGGTGTAACAACCTACTATACCGGCCTGGGACAGCCATTTTCCTTCCCCCTAAATCCCCACAGATGTCGCTAATTATTTTTGATCTCGTTAATGTCGACCAATGAGACTCCCACAATTGATTTTACGGAATTTATTAAGCAATATACCAGTACTACCGTTCTGAAAGATTTGAACAAACTCAAAAGTATTCTGAATAAGGATTTGATTTAAGTGAATTAATAAACGTGTTTCAAATACTTATTTAGTAGTTTGAATCAAAATTTTAATGTCTTATACGAATGATCATTATAATAAATAGAATGGGACAAATTTGTCACGGCGGCGGTTCTAAGGGGGGCTTATTCTTCGGCGCTTCCAGAGTTAATCCAAGCTGAAATACGTTTTTGGAAAAAGTTACTAAACACTCGAGTTTAAACTCTACCGTAACTTAAATCCAACTCCTTGATGCAACTGGGCCTGAAGACGATTTGCGATAAGATAATAAATCGTGATAGCGTTTCGATACCAAATGTAGACCAAACATGTCAATGGAAAACGTTCAAGGCTCATTCATATAAGTGTGAATAAGATGAAAATATAAAATATTATTACTTGGAAATAGATTGTTATATTATTTGAAGAGTACCGTCTCTATCAACTCCCCTGAAGTTTTTGCTAATGGCTGCGGACACCCTGGATGTGGTTGGAGGACGTCGGGAATGTGTCATTTCCATTGTCCCTCTGATCCCGTGGACCAATCACGAGAGCGGGTACGCGGGCGTAGCTCGCGCCGCTCCCCCTTTCGGGATTCCTTCCTCGATCGTTCTACTTATCTTTCAATGTGAATATCGCATCAGCAATAAATTTAGTGAATACACCACCCGTGAGTATTTATTCTCGCTTCCCGAGTGTGCTTCACTATACGCGACACACTCCTGCACTGGAAGAAGCCGCTGATAGAGGCGGACTTCTTCATATAATACTACAATCTATTTCCAAGTTATGATATTTTATTGAGGCTATCAAAATATTGTTGTATTAATTTGCATTCTAAGTTGCAGCCCTCGTAGTCTACTAGTTCTGGGGG
>JADDOH010023214.1:0-28910 GCA_016648135.1 Agrypnia vestita | reverse complement strand
ATTAGAGACACTAACAGGATAATGGGTACATGACACTCAGATAATAAACATTGCAGTGAAGACTATGACCATTATCCCAATTACAAGTGTCTTCGGCGTGCTCTAGTAACATGTATTTTTGTAATTAATTATATTTCACATGTACATTTATGTATATTATATATTTGTGTTTGAGTGTAGTGCGATTAGTATTTATGATCTATAGGTTCATGTCGTCGCTTAGAAAATGGATGTTGTGTATGAGTGAGTTTTTGAACGAAGATAACGTGTCTGCAAGAATATCAGCATCAATGTTAGGGTCGGCACAATACAAATTATATGTGCGACACAACCTTGTAATGGGAGAAAAGTAACCGACATTATTAGTGTGCTGACTTATTCTGAAGAACTCCGGGTTTCTTATACGGGGTTTAACATGCAAATTTATATCAGATAGACAGAGAGAATCAATAGCTCCGCTGAGAATCTTGTGTAGCACAATGAGATCGGATATTTTTCGTCGGGACTCAAGTTTGTGCATCTTGAAAAAGGCAAGTCGATCTTCGTAGCTGTGAAGGTTATTGTGTTGACCAGCTTTGTATGACAAAATACGTAGAAACTTTTTCTGCACTCTCTCGATTCTCGTAATATGTGTTGTGTAATAAGGTGACCAAATAACTGACGAATATTCCAATATACTTCGTACTAGTGATGTATAGAGAATTTTTAGACTTTGAGGATTTTTAAAGTCTTGAGTAATTCTGGTGATAAATCCCAACATAGTATATGCCTTGTTTGTGATATTATCAAAGTGGTTTCTAAAAGTGAGTTTAGAATCTAGCATGACGCCCAGATCCCTTATTGAATCGACTTTAGCGAGTGGAACGTCACCCAGTTTATAAACAAATTCTATTTTTTTAATATTTTTAGTGAAACTAATACATGAACATTTCTTAGCATTAAGTGACATATTATTTGCTTTACACCAATTTGATAGTTCGTCCAGATCTCTTTGTAGGAGATGACTATCTTCCAGGCTACGAATGGTGGAATAAATTTTTAAATCATCGGCATATAATAGACACTTATTTCTTAATATATTTGGCAAGTCATTTATGAAGATAAGAAAGAACAAGGGACCAAGGTGAGAACCTTGAGGAACTCCTGAGGTGATAGAAACCGGAGATGAATCATATCCATTTACAGTCACAACTTGAGTTCGATGAGAAATGTAAGATTCTATCCATCTCAATAAGTTGCCGTGGATTCCTATAGCATGAAGTTTTTTCAAAAGTATACGATGGTTCACCTTGTCAAACGCCTTGCTGAAATCTGTATATATTACATCCACTTGAGATCTCGAATCAAACGATTTGCAAATCTGACTCACAAACTCAAGCAGGTTGGTAGTTGTGGATTTTTTGGAACAAAGCCGTGTTGATTAATGCAAAGTGTCTGACGAAAGTGGGTGAATATGTATCTATAGCAAATAATCTCGAATATCTTTCCAAAACAAGATAGTTTACTTATAGGTCTATAGTTACTAACGTCACTTTTATTTCCTGTCTTAAATATTGGTGTGATGTGAGCTACCTTCCATAAGTCGGGAAACTTTCCTTCTTTTAAAGATTTGCTAAAAATGATATAGATAGGATCTAGAAGAAGGTGAGCACAATTTTTTATAAGAAGTGGAGGAATACCATCAGGTCCTGCGCCCTTGGCGGGATCCAATTCTTTCATAATTTTTAATATTTCATTTTTATGCAGTGGTATAAAGGAAAGTGAATCGAGAGAGTCATTAATGAGAGCAGATGAGTGATGTTGAGAAGCATTATCAAAAACTGAAGCGAAAAATTCTGAAAAGATATCAGAAATTTCTTGACCGCATGTAGCATATTTTTCTCTCAGAAACATTGTTTTAGGGATTGCATTAGTGAATTTCTTGGTTTTAGTGTATTCCCATAATTTTTTAGTCCCGATATGTAATGATTCCTCTATAGAATTTATATATGAGTGATAGCAGGCACGAATACTATTCTTAATGCGAGATCTTAGCATAGAAAAGGTTTCGTAATCTCTAGAATTACCGTATTTTATGTATTTTTTCCTATATTTTTCTTTTTCGCGGAGCTGGTGTCTTAATGCACTGCTAAACCAACATGGGTATTTTGAATTCAAGATCTTTTTTTGTGGAGTGTATCGAGCTATTATCTCCCATAATGTATTATAAAATAAGTTGAGAGAATCGTTGCAGTTTAGTTGATTCATTTGAGACCAATCAATTTGAGCTAGGTCGTTAATACATTTGGCGTAATCAGTTTTTATGGAAGTTGTATGCAGTATGGTTAGAATTATGTTGTAAAAAGTTTTCTCGGTTAATCATTGTGTTTATTTGGACTGGGGGATGAAATTTGTCAACACTTACCAGAGCAGTACCCGAAGACACAAGTAGTGGAGTATCAGATAATATTAAATCTAAAATTTTGGCATTACAATTGGTTATAGAGTTAAATTGTTGAAGATTGGTTGTTGATATGAACTCCATGAAGTCCTTGGCTCTGGAATTAGATGGACTGAGCGGAGTCAGTCCAGCTCCAGAAGTTGTTGCATTCCAAGTTATAGATGGCAAATTGAAATCGCCAAGTAGCATGTTACGTGTTCTTGTAGTGGTTTTGAGGAAATTAATTTGGCATTTAATAAGATACTCATTGAATACTGTATCTGAGATATTAGGCGGTATATACACAACTCCTATATTGATTGGTGTAATATTATTTTTTCCTTTGATTGAGATCCAGAGGTCCTCGAATTCCGTACAGAGATCGTTCCGCTGGTATGCTGAGAATGACTTCTTAGTTGCTAACAGAACTCCACCTCCGTCTTTCCTGTTGGCAAACTGAGAACTATCTCGATCACGTCTAAAAACTATATATCTGGCGTCGAATAATTCTTCACTATTCACCCTTGAAGTAAGCCATGTCTCCGTCAAGCAAATAATGTCATAATCACTATTTAGAATTTCTATGTAACACTCATTAAGCTTAGTTCTCAGACCACGAACATTCTGATAGTAGATAGAAAGAGCCATTATGAACTAACACAAACTTATTAATAAACTTACTGGACAGTCCTTTAATTTATTGAAAATTTTGCAATGCATCCAGGTTAGGAACTGGTGTAACTGGCGATTGTTCGTCTTTCCTGATGAAAATTCTTCCATTCTTGGTCCAGACAAATTTAAATTGCTTATTTTTAGCCATTTGTCTAGCTGCTGCATGTATAGTCTTATTGTAAGGAGAGAGATGCTCACAGACATATATCGGGGAAGTTCCCTGTAGACCTATGTGCGATACATTAAGTTTGTTGGACACATTATTTTTGTTGTATGTCTTCACAGCTGAGAGAATAGTATCCCGGATTCTACTATTTTGGAGGCGAACAATAATATTTCGTGATCTTGCGCTCGTGCTAGATTGTCGTTGAACCCGATGGCACGCCAGTATTTGATCGTTCTTTATGTTGGCAGATACGCTTGTGCATATTTTAGAAACTGTATCCAAAAGATTCTCCTGACGATTTTCAGGCACCATCTGTATCTCGAGGTTACAGTTGCGGCTTATCTGTTCCATTTCTTCCAGTTTTTTTTCCAATCTTTGGTGACTTTCTTGAAGCTTTGAATTCTCAGATTCTAGTTTTTTAACACGAGCAGTGTTTTCAATATTAGTTTTATTGAGACGGTCGTACTCACTTGATAGATATTCGATAGATATTTTGATGTCTTCTATGCCAGATATCTTCTCATTAATATGGTCGAGTTTTCTTTCAATAGTTTTATTTAATTCATACATAAGATTATCAAACTTTTGGTCGATATATTTCTTCAACTGTTCCAATTGAGAATCCTCTGGTATCTGTGTCGGGGTTGTTTTAGCTTTTGGTGGGCTGGGTTTACATAAAATACATTTCCATTTCTGACGATTCATCTGAAGCATATTTTTAAATGTCTCTTCTGTAAAGCCTTGACAAGAGTAGTGGAAACTATTACCACATTTTATGCATTTTAAAATATTTTCAGATTGCATTTTATCATTGCATTGCTTACAATTCATTTTGAATATGTGAGATTCCAAAATTAGTATTTTCAATGCTAATTAATGAGCAACAGAGTAGTCAGAATATTTTATTGTTGTAAAAATTATTCTCGTATGCCTTAGTCACTTGTCAAATTTGAAATAATTAATTTGTATTTTTATAACTTATTTCTTACAGTATATAACATATTGTTGGTTCAAATGTTTCCTTCCATGTAAGTTTTCAGTGTGTCGATGTACTTGCTTCTAATTACTTTTAAACACTCTTTTTTACTCAATTTTGTAGGAGCTTATTGAACACGTATTACTTGTATTTATTGTTGTTTAAAACCAGACCAAGAAATTTACATTAGTTCATATCTATATGTATATTTTTGTTAATTTCCAATAATGGTTAAAGAAAATCATTTGTTTTGAAATTACAACAAAATTTTGAATACGGCAAACAAACTTTCAGACTCGACAGAAAAAATATTTTGATCGTCTCGACAAATCGTCGTTAATTATTGTTTCACCAATTGGCATTGCTTAAGTCGACTTTTACAAGTTCCACCCGCAATATTCGGAGCATCCGGTCGAACATCTACCGATGAATCCTCTAGAGCGATCCGCCTGGACCGCGATCCCTCGCCAGCATCAGAAGTCGGATGAAATTCCGACGACGTCTTCCCACGATCCTCACCGGGCCCGCTGGTGCCCGCATCATAAATTTAATTACTGGGATACACGCACAAACGAGTTCCTGGTCATTAGTGCTTTTTGCTGATCTCTTCGCCTTTGCTCCGCCGGCGCGTGGTCTGACTCATTCAGGAAGGAACGGTCCAAAAGTCTCGGCTGTCGTGTTTTGAACTTTTCGTCTCGTAATGTTCGGTAGACCTCTTTCCGTTTCAGAAAGACTATCGAATTACTATGTGTAAGCCGTGCTAGTAAACGACCAGTACCAGTAAACGAAACAATATGCGTCGTACACACGGCTTACATATACTTATTCGTTAATCTTGTCTGAGACAAGCGTGCACTTGCACACTTGTCTCTGACGTGTGTGCAAGCATGTAATATTGGTGAAAGTTTAACAATGCTATGGTTGTGGTGTATAGTGTTGTGAATATAGTAGTGTAGTGTTGGTCCTGACGAAGAGATGGCTACGTTTCGGTAGACCGTAAATCTGGTAGTTGTTTTTACTAAGTTAACTAACATTCTGTTATAATGTCTAACCAAAAAGTTAATGCTTTAAATATTAATAATATTAATAGAAAAGGTGTCTACTCCAGTCGTTCTTGTACTTTTAATCTTGACAGTATGTAATGTCCAGCAGATCAACTAACTCGTGAATTTTTACGTCCTGGAAGGTTTTAGTATAGTCTATTATATGATGCTTCATAGCTACTGGTTTAAGGGAAGATAAACAATGGTTTATCTTCCCTTAAACAATACAGAGTGGAAGTTTATCTTCCCTTAAACAATAAAGAGTGGAAATAAAGAATAAAATGGCTTAATAGAAATAAAAATTAAATGCACTAATTTGAAGAATTGCGCTTCTATTGGTGCTTTATCTTCACTAAATAAAACACAGATAAAATAAAAGTGAACCCAGTTGGCATCCTAAAGACATTAAAATATTTTTTTATATTAATAAATCACGCATTCGATGTGCACAAACTTGAATAATTACAGTATAATGAAATGTGGATAAAACTTCACATTGAGGCGAACAAAAGCTGGCCTATATTATTTATTGATTTGGCATTAACTTTGTGACAAGATTAAGTTATATAAATATATAAGTAAAACATTTGTACAAGAACACTTTTGAATTTAAGTACACACTGCTGGTCTCGAAAACTACAGAACATTGTGAGAATATAAACATATGCATGTTTATATATATGTTTATATTATATGTTTAAATATGTTTATATTCTCACCCGTAGATGAGAATATATTATGTAGTTTTTGAAACTAGTAGTGTATACTTAAAGACATAAATGGTCTTATACAAAGATTTTATTTAGATATATAAATCAAATCTGACTTATCTCACATAATTATGAATCATTTATTTAAATTTTATTTTATCTTACAGATTATCACGCAGGTCGTTGATCATGAGAGATGATCCTAGTATGACATTAAGAATGATTAAGAAACACATACATAATAAAAAAAATTAATTAAGAAATTAGAAACAGAAAAAAATTGTTTGCATATATTTATGTGCGCGGCTTGGAAATTAAGTTTCTTTGGCATACATCAAAAACCACAAGCTGTGTTGTATACCTTGCCTTGGAACATAGCTGGACAGAATGCGGTATACGGCACAAAAGAGAATTTCCATCAATGACAGCCCTACATCAACGGATAAAAAAATACTTGCATAAAAAAGAGAAGATGAAACATTTAGCATATAATTCAATCACAATAATATCACAATATGAATTTGATCACAATAGATGAAAAATACATCATCAAACAGAAAATAAACAAAAATAACAGCGCCCGGAGCGCATACAATTTTCATAACACCATTTTCAAATGTCTTAAGAATAAATTGATATTGGTTAAAAATAACCGTCATTATAGCTTTTGATTGGTGAATCGTGACTTTTCGTTGTGAAAATATTCCGTTGCATCATAATGTTTGCGCATTTCGTTGCATCCTAAAATTTCACTCACACACAGTAAATTATGTTAAACAAGCTGACAATTGCGGAGTGTGAATGTGATGGTAAAACTACCATGTAAGTGTGAATTCTGAAATCACGAGACATGCGACGATCAAAGAAAATAATATTTCACGTGGTAGGTATGCATTTTTATGTATAAAACAATTTCGTTTTCAAACAGAGCTCGGGTCATGAAAAATGCATCAAAATTAGTGTTGTTCCGAATCATTAAGGCTCGGTTGCGCCAGCAGAAGTAAATTTGGTTCGAGTAACATTGATCCGAGTAATTTTTTTTACCCTCAGCTGAGAGTAAACTCGATTTCGGGTTACACAAACGCCTTTTTTACCACTGTCAAACCAATAATAAGGCTAATAGGGTGCCAAGCGGAATAAACCTCAAATACCGCATTTGTCTATGGAATTTGATTTATTTCAGTTTTTCACCACTGGCAATACGTACTTTTGCGGTTCAAAACCAGTTCAAACAAACCACTTTATTCTATGAAACAAACCAAAAAAACGTCGCTAAAATAACGCGAAATTAAAAGATTCATTTTAATGTTTACAAATTTCAATACGAAAATGACAGCGACAAAATTCAAATGACATGTACCTATATGGACAAATGTCACATTTTCAAATCAGCTGTGAGAGGACGGCCATTTTTTTTACCAACGTTTTTACCTTTACCCACCTATCTTGGAGAGTTAAAAAAAGTTACTCATGTTTCGGCGAGTTAAATATTTTTACTATAGATGGCGCAACCCGTTTTAGTAAAAAAAGTTACTCGAGTAACTTTTTTACTAAAAACTTTTTTTACTTTACTTAGATGTGGAATAGTTTGCCGATTTTTTTCCTTTAGTCGCAGATAAATGGTTCAGCCCGACGGCACTCCCAGCCCGCAGCGCGAGTGACGTGGACCACATTCTAGCACGGAGCAGATCTCCGCGTTGGTTAACTCAAAAACAAGCAAAGCGTCGTTTGCGACTCAAAAGCGTACAGCCCGGGACATGCCGTCACGCTCATCTCCGGGTGCAATGAGAGAGGGAGAGGACCGCGCATTCCCGCCCTGGCACACGTCCTCTGACTCACCACACGCTCATCTCTCTTTAAAGCTTTACACATTTCAACACGGTCAAATACGTTTTTCGTTTTCACACCGCATTTAGATTTCTCGATAAAAAAAGTCTCGGGCTTTAAGCTACTGATACACATGCTTATTAGTGGCACGTGAGCATGCGCAGTATCGACCTTCTTTAGGCCTTGCTTATTAGTGGCATGTGTGTTCGCACATTGCTTGTAATGAGAATGCCACTGTCATTCACCATGAGAAGGGGTATCTTTGGAGCGTGTGTGAACAGCCTTGCTTATTACGAGCATGCTTATGTTATTCGTGGGCTTGGCGGCTAGTATTATCAATGCGATCTTCTCAGTCCGCGAGAGATGAAACAAATATGGCGCGTTGGGAAGATGATAAAACAGTACTTTGCGTGACTTATTATAGGAATCACGAATGTCTGTGGAATACTCGGTCACCGTTGTGTAAAAATAATATAGCGAGAAATAATGTTTATGAAACTTTATTAAAAGGCATGAATGATTCAAATCTTACAATAAAAATTATAAAAACTAAAATCAAAAATGTGCGGATGGAAACTCGGAAACTGTTTTGATTTATTGGTTCACTTGAATTTTCTATTTCAGTTTGCAATGTTTCCATTTTGAACAAGAGCGTCTCTATTCTATGACAAGAGCATGCCACTAATAAGCATGTGCGTTTGATTGTTAGCTTTGAGCGTGCTTATTTATGAGCATATAATAATGAGCAAGTGTGTACAGTTGTTAGGGCATCTGTACCTTTACTACTTTTGTAGCGATTTGTCTCAATAGTTTGCAGGGCGTAATCCAAGAACATGGTCCCGCTGTTCATACAATGAAAATAAGTATTTCACTATATAATGTAAAGTGCTGATTACAAAATGAAAGATAATTGACGCTTAAATAATAAGTATTAAATAAGATAGCACTCTTTAAAGTTTCTATAAAGGTACCATACATTTTGAATGTCAGTCATTACTTTAAGAACCACAGAAAAAGATGTATAAAAGAAAAACCATAAAAAAATATATTATGGAATTTTGTTCATTCATACGAACCGTAAAGAACAGAAATATAATTATGAATTAATAAATTCTTTGATTTCGTTTAAAAAGTATGTCAGAAAAATCATTCATTCATAATAGTAAAAAATTAAAAATCATCGAAATAATCACATTATATTGATAAACCTAAGCAATGTAATTTTATCTAACTAAAATAATCGTAATCTAAATTAAACAAACCAAACCTAACAACCTAACCTAACCAAACCCAATAACCTAATCTAACCTAACCAAACCTAATAACCTAACTTATCCTAGTCAAACCTAATAATCCAAAATACCTACATAAAGTACCTACGTCAATATTCATTTTATTTCTTTAGTCTATAAATATATATTTGTCATGTAAACCTTGTATATTGCCTATGATTTACACATTTTACCTCAGATATTGCCTATGAAATATCAAAATATACGGTACATATTTCGAAACTTTAAAGTGTAATATCTTATTTAATAATTATTATTTAAACGTAACTTATCTTTCATTCGTTATTAGCACATTCAATAATATAGTGTAATACTCATATTCATTGTATACGAGTGTACAGTGGGACCATGATCTTGGATTTAGCCGTTTGCAGCAATTCAGGTGGACCATCTAATTGGCTGAACTTTCTGTTACACTCGTATCATTAAAAAAGGTGAATAAGTAAAATACCAATGTTAATATTATATATAATATAATATAATGGTTACATAGATTACGATGGATACTTGTATTTAAGTTATAACATGATTTTTGCTCACGAGCATGCTCATTGTTTTCACAATTCATGTCACTTTCGCTACTGAAAGCTTTTGAAGTCAATCTTAACAGCTACGAGGATAGTTTTGCCTTTTTCAAAATTCACAAACTGGAGTCCCGGCTGAAAATATTTGATATCGCAGTGCTACACAAAGTACTTAGTGGAGATATCTCATTATCAGTGGTGACATCTGTACTGGTTCACGGGAATGACAAAGTTTTTGACACTAGGTATGCAAGTTATCCGGTCGGATGCCAGAGCGCAGATCTGCTCTCCCTAGACACGTATGCGAATTCGGCCTATTTTACCTGCGTTTATCGGTTTTTAAAGCTTATCATTGGTTATATCTCAAGTTTTTGAATGAATGAACGAGTTCTAATTGTCAAGTAACCTCATTTGCCGCGCAACCCGGACAAAAAATCATTCCAAATGTCGTCTTCGAACCGTGCATTAATTGTGTTATTTATCTGTTTAAAAAAGTGTTAAAATTAAGTATTTTTATATTCTTTGATATATTTGAAATACAATACCTTTAATGGCATTGCTTCCATCGTTTTATTCGATAAACATGTGCGTACATTTTCATAATTAATGAATCAGTAATTACTGAAATATAAGTAATTATTGAAGTCTGTATATTGAGAAACCAGAAACTGCAACTTCTTAGCGATTATTATTGAGTTTTACACGAATAATAACCATAAAAAAATATCTAAAAAACAGCAATCGTGGGCGATATTGCGCGGCATACGACCGGCTAAATATACAAACAACTTTCAAAAATTTTATAGATGTAGTACTCTATCATGGTAAATTGTCGAACATTAATAATAATAATAATAATAATTGGATCGTTTATATAGCGCCGTTTTCGTGAGTATATTGTAATCATTGAAGCCAGCCGTAAGATAGGTCGTAAGCCCTATGAACACCCAAAAAGACTTCCATACCTACGTTCCCATATAAAAAATAGTTTCGTCTCTATGAGACATCTATAATATATCTTGATACTTAGTAGAACTTACTGATACTCGTTTTTTATCTGACGTAAGTTTGAAAATGTTTGTAATAAGGTGTCCAAATAACCGATGAAGCTCATCTAAAACAACCTCGCGTTCTGTATATTCCTTTCAAACACGACATGTTATCTTTGTATAATAGTTGACCACCCGGAGAATTCCATTACAATCTGGTTTAGTCCGAGTCGCGCGTGCTTCGCCTACCGTTTATTCAAAAAGCGTTTTTTAGGGTAAACTTCCTCCTTTTCCTCGGTCGCAGCGAGGTAGGCTACCCCGCATGCTGCACACGGCATGCACTTAATTGCACACGGCATGTACTTAATTCTCCCACAGTGTCAAAAAAATTGTATGAATGTGCATTTTCACACGCCGGCGCCGCGATCATAGCCGCCCGCACGAGGTCACCGCTGGTCGCGGGCCACTGCGCGCCATCTGATCGTGGCAGCCGGACTGCGTGACCATCTCACCAACCAGATTTAAATCTTCTTCTGTTGTTAGATCCTGGTGGTCTTGTGACGAGGACGTTCTTTGCTTGCTCCATCTTACAATGTCTTGTATGTCGCAGGTTTTGCGGATTTCCGCATTAGGTACTCTGTCTGTGAGTGTCTTGCCCGCAATGGATCTTAGGGTCTTCATCTCGGTAGTTCTGAGAAGGTGTTTAGTTCCCGCAGATTTAAATAACTGCTTTAATTATTTTCTTCAAAATACTTACTTATACTAAAATATAAATATCTTTACAAAACGCTCATCAGATCAGTACATACGAAGCTGAGACGTGTGTACTGACTTAGAGGAAGTAGAAAGGATGTTTTTAAAATGAAAATTTTAAGGCGTAACTTTGGACCGGTTCTAGACAATTGATATAGCGCAGACGTGAAACAGTGAGCTAGACGGCTAAGACTGAGAGGCCAGAAAGGTCGTAATAACACGGCATAATACCCCAGAAAACACAACCCTGAAGATTCTGAGTGGCCGAGAAAACCTAAGAACATTCTTAAACTGGAAGACGGCAACCAGCGACATGTAGACACAGCAGCATGGAGGAGTTTCTTGGAGGCAGCTAGGACCCACCGAGGGTTGTAACGCTGAGGATGGATGGATCTATGAGACACTCAGAATTTATATTTTACATTTTTTTGTATGATCTTGTTTACATTCACTATTTATTTATAACGATTAGAAAGTTTTAAATGCTTATGCAACTTATTCAGTTATGTTACTAATACCACAGTATACTAAGAACAGTAATACGTCTTCATACAAACTGGCCGCAACCCACTAGAATGTGTGCGTGCGTGCTCGGCGCCGTGTACGCACGCACCGTGACGCACACATTGACATAGAATATGAGGGCACAAGGCGGCGGCAGTAAGGGCCGTGCCTTCGGTGCCATTCGCGCTCGCAGCCGCCGCTTTAGGAAAAAAATGCGCTTCCTGAAAAAAATGCTTTTTTTATGTTTGTGGTGCTTTACTAAAAAGGTGTGTTGATTATCACAAAGACTGAGTTTTTAAAAGTCTACGTTGATGTAAATCAGCGTTTTTGCAATTTAAGTGCAGAAACTAGGTATACTAATTACAGAAATTTTCGGGTTTCGTGTCTACCTTATGCGTCGGAATCTCAGACGCTACGAGTTAAAAGAAAAGGAGTAAAAATAAAGTGACAACCCTAGCGTCAACGCAAGAGTAGGCTAATAACTCGCCGACAGGCCGGAGATAAACTATTGTTCTGGGTATACTGTGCTAATACTAAACTTAAGAGCAAAGGGTGGGGGAGGGGTGGGGTGTAAATTGGAGTAGGGTGGGTATGTGGGCGTGGTCATTTAGTTTTCTATAATATCCAATTGTTTATTTATTATTTTACCACACCGCTAGAAACTCAGTCCATCACACTGAGCGAGGGCGGCGGGTCTAGCGGTGTACCGCGTCCAGCTCGAGGCGCGCGCCATTCGCTCCGTACATGCGCAAACGAATTCCTAAATAGAAACCGGCGCGCAGGTCGCCGGAACTGGTTTCCCGCGCTTTTCGACCCAGGTATGCGAGCGGCCGCCGCCATCTTTACTTTTTTGCCCCGAGCCAATCTGGGCCCGCGGCCGCCCGGCCGGTCACGCGAACTATCCGCTCTCGGTTCACGTTCACACCTCCGTTTCCAGATGAGCGGAATGCGACACCGGACGCCGATGACGGAAACGGCGAATCCAACAGATGCGAAATCAGATTGCGGCAATTATCAATGAAGACACGAAAATTTAAAACAGAAAAAAAGTAAAATTCTGTAAGGCTTGTTTATTATTATTCCCTTTAAAATACAGTGTTATCCTAGAAGTATCGACGGAAAGTTCATTAGGAAAAGTTCGTAGGAATGAGTTTCGAGTAGTTTAGGGAATGCAATCCCGATCCCGCGAGATCTCGAGGCATTTGAATGAATGCATCCCGAACAGAAAAATTGGACGAGATTATCGGGATTGATCAGCATTTTTTTATGTTTAATTGTATGTGTCTATAGAGCTTTTAGTAAGTTCTTAAATAATGTTCATGTCACATTTAAATAATGAAATTAGTTGATTAACGAACAGCTTAATATTTGTTATTCTCCCCTTCTAAATACATTTAATACTACATAAAAAATTGTTTTTGAGGTATCTACGTTTTTACAAAATATAGCCTTCAATAATCACTTATATTTTATAATTTATCTGTTGCTTTCACTGATATAAATTATAATGAAAATGTCACCTGAACTTGTTGTATTGACCTGGTATTCCCGTAATCAGCAATTTTGAGAATACCTTTACTACCTGAAATCCATCCTTATAATGTTTAATTGCCCATATCTTAATAATTTTAAAAGGTAAACACCCAACTATTTTATTTATTTGTAAAACTATTAACTGTATCCTCTGTATTATTATTAAGTTTTTTCCAAAATATTTGTATATAAATTCAAGAATAATAGCTATGTTTATCAGTTGATAATGGCCTAAACAGCCGAAACGATCGTCCTGTAAGAAACTAATAAAATATTGAACTCTCATAAAAAAACATAATGTTTTTTAATTTTTATATTTAAAATAATGGAGTTCTTTGCAATAAATAACGTCAGTGTTCAAAAAAAAAAATTAAAACATCAAAATTAAATGAAATTAGCT
This sequence comes from Agrypnia vestita, assembly GCA_016648135.1. Lineage (NCBI taxonomy): Eukaryota > Metazoa > Arthropoda > Insecta > Trichoptera > Phryganeidae > Agrypnia > Agrypnia vestita. The sequence continues at coordinate 15,102 of JADDOH010023214.1, read as the reverse complement.
TTGAATAATATGTGTTGTATTTTATCAACCTAACATAGTAATAAAAACTACTACTAGTTAGTAGTTTTTACTCTACTACGTTGACTGATTGATGCTTGGAAAAACGCCTACAAAAACTTTAATGCAATGATTAATTATGAGCAAAAAATTAAAATTTCTGATATTTAAAATTCAAGGCATTGTCGTTAATTGCTATTCAGCTCTATAAACAAACAAATAAACACAAAACACGCGGGTTTGGAAATTCTAATCTCGAGGGATCCCGAAAGGGCAATCCCGACTCGGGATTGCATTTCCTAGTTATGATCCTTGCCCAGTGATCCATTGGTCGATGGTTCGAGCACCATTCCAGGACAACAGTAAGTTAGTCCTATTTTTAAGCACAAGCGTTTGGCTGTGTTTGAAAATAGTTAGAATATTGATTGATACGTATTCCGTGTACGCATTAATATTTAAAAAAAATGAAGATGCACAATTTTTATTTTTTAGTTAAAATTTCATCGTAGTATTCGGTGTAATAAATAAAAAAATATAAGTAGTCAGCGTAATAAACATTGTTTCTGTTGATTTATATGAATCGTAAAGTAGCTTGTTGGCCTTGTGGCTAGGAATCTCGCCTCGTGATCCAAAGTTGGCAGGTTCAAACCTCACTCCTGACCAGCAAGTTAGTCCTATTTTCATAGCATTTAGCTTAGTTTGAAAATAGTAAGAATATTCCGTGTTCGCATCTCTATTTAAAAAAATAGAAATTAAATAAAAATAAAAAATATATAAAAAAAAAACCTTGCATGAGACCTCTTTTGAGTTTAGGAATATACTACTAGTTTCGAGAACTAAAGATATTGTTATCTACAGATGAAAATATAAACTAATAAGCATTGCAAATAAAATAGGTATTGATAGAAATGGGTGAGTTATGTTTGAGGGAGGGGATAGCCAGGGGTGGAGCTTGATTTAATGGAAACAAAGAGAGGAAGAGTGAGGAGTTTTTGAATATTATATTATAGTTTTTTTAGAAATAGATTTTTTTTTAATTTATAAATTTTCGACTGTGTTAATTATTTGGCCTTTATATTTAACTGGTTGTAATTAATATTGTTACCATTAGTAGTCATTATGGTCATTATCACAACTACACCTTTGAAGCGAATTTATAGATTTTGCCGTTAAAAATCTGCATCATAAACATAGGTAGACATATTTTATATATTTAAATAGTGCCGAATAATGTACCGCATGCTGGGTACAATGAATATTACTCCACGGTGTTATAATAACCAGGCAAAACAAAAGGATTCCAAACACCCTAATCCTAAATACCTGACCATAATGGATTCCGTAACATAACAAATTCAACAAAAAGCCTGCTACAGTACCTAAACTAACCTAACGCAACCTAATGGAATCAGGAAGGGTTTTAATTTGATTACCAGGTCTGACTCAAGGTCCACGAAGCTAAATGATTAACTGTCGGCGAGATTATAAACACATTGCATAACTCTTGGGTACGTCGTCATGAAAAACGCCGTAACATGTGACAGGCCAGTAAGATTAATAAATTGTTATACTGCATCAATAAGGATTTTATAAACGTGTAGTATTCTCTGTATTGTGCGTTTTATTACATAAATTAAATCTAACGAGTTACAGTAATACATAAATTCATCATTTGTGCGTGTTGTCTGTGTGTGGGCATAATTAATCAGTACGTTATTCAGTGTTATTTTTACCTGCCTGCCTTTTTATCTGCCTAAGTACCTGTTTATAAAAAAATATTTTTATTTATTTATTATTAATCGACGCCCTAGTGGGCTTTTACAGTACATAATACAAACATTGAAAATAATTTTAAAGAAAAAAAAATATTAATATAAATAAACATATTTGAGATAAAAGAAAGATGTGAAATGTAAAACAAAATAAATGTGGCAATGTAAAAACAATATTAAATAAACAGTAAAAAATAATTTAACAATAGAAATGATCAATGTATATGGGAATAACATAATAAAGGAATAACAATAAATGTAAAAACGATATAAAATAAACAGTATAAAAAAAATTAACAATAGAAATGATCAATATATATGGGAATAAACAACATGAGGAACAAGACAGATTTATGTAAAATGTAATTTATTCTATTTGTATACAGTCTAAGTGTTTCTATAATTCGGGTATGCTCTACAACGAAAAATGTCTACAAATTCCGAAAATTTGTTTCCAATGCGATGCATGCATGTTAATGGTGAATTTAATGCATAGTTATTCCTGTGGGTCCCTACAAAGAACACTTCGTGATGTCTCGTTTATTTTTTGTTATTATTGTTTTATTATTGTATTCTACTGTTATTGTATATATTAAATATATTATTGTTTATATTGAAAAATAACACGCATATTTTATATAAGATACATCGTAAAATATAACGAGCACTAAAAATATTTATTATAGGTAAAAAATTTGAAAGTGAAACGATCCAATTTTTTTGTATTTGTTTTTGAGCTGATTACTATAGATGCATCCTTAATATTTTATTACAAGGATAAATAAATCTTGGTTTTTTATACTTCTCTTCTTCTTTTATACTTCTACATTACTATGCCAGAAGACTAATAATATAAAACATCCCAGCTACACTCACTTAATAAAATACAGAAGTCAAATAAGTGGAAACCTTTTCCATTTAGAAAATATCTGAAAGAACTGTACAATAACGGTAAAGATACCATACAGCAGAAACATAAATATTAGTTAAACAGGAAATACTCTGCGTTCCAATGATTTTCATTAAAAACTTTACCGAAACTCACTTACCGAGACAAACCAGTCATTTTTAAAATAATAATAACTAGAGAATACACGCTGCAAATGAGATTAAATAAGATATTATATAATAAGAAATGAAGGCGTCCCTATAAAAAGGGTCTATATGCAAAAACAAAATTTTACAGGGGAGAGGAAAAACACTTTGTGAAATAAATGACCAGAATTTCCAATTTTTTCATTTTCTAAAATTCACATGCCTTTTATATATGTTTTCTTTATTTTTTCATGTATTAAGCAATTCCAGTGACATGTTGGAACTGTCGGTATCCGTCATATTTGTTACTACCAGACGAATATAGAGGAATATGGACTCTTTTTCCACGTTAACTTCGTAACTTTTGAGGTCGAATTTCGGCAAGATTGAGTTGAAATAATGCAAAATAAATGCCGCACATGATGCACATAGATGCTATATAGATCATTTTAAAGCAATAAAATCACTTTTTGACCTGGTGTACTAAATAGACCCTTTTTATAGGGATGTCTTCAAATATTACAGATTTTAGCATGGCAAACGCGTTTATGAAATTTCATTTTGAGAGCCGCTGGTACGGCAGCATTGTTGTACAATATCATCATCACATTAGATAAACCGACAAAATTTCAGATTATACAAAACAGGGCAAACTCGGCATTAATAGGTTTTTTATCCAAGGGCATCGCTGAAAGTGCCGTCTCCTTGTACCTGTGGAATTATCATGGCTACACCGAGATCACAGATAAATACGCCAACACATCCTCACACCCAAAATTGTGAAAAAGATACTTCCAACGGCACATCCGAGAGTACATTTCATATCACGAGCTCTGTCGTCTCTTTCAGTATCTCAATATTCATTCGAAGTTATTTGGAAGTTATTCGAAGTTATTTGGAAAAATCAAGGAGACCGCCAGAACATACTACGCAGTTGTGCAACTTGGGGTCAACGCACACGGAACTGAACGATTCACGTGTTAAGGTACTGATATACATGCTTATTTTTGAGCATGCTCTAACAACTGTACACACTTGCTCGTTATTAGCATGCTTATTTTAATCATGCTCATGAATGAGCATGATTTTGAGTAAGCAAAAATTTAAAATGGATTTTTTTCTAAATGTCCAGACATTGCTTACATTATAAAACTAATATATAATTAAACGAAATAACTTTATTTATCACCACTTAATTTTTGTAAAACCAACCGGTTTCGGAAACAACGTTCCTTCGTCAGGGTATACTTAATCAATATATATATATATATATATATATATATATAAAAAGAAACCCGTGTTTCCCTATCCGCCAAGTTTTCTCCACAACCACAGCCACATTTCCCCCGGTGGTTGTGGTAGTGGATAGCCATGCCCTTGGTGTCCCCTGCGTAAAATATGCGAGTTTGGTGGGGTTGGCCATGCTGGTGGGAGTGGGTACGAAAATGGTGCTTTCTAGCACATTGTTTTGGTTTGGAAGTGGCCGCAAATGCTTCATATTGTTTCAAAATAGGCGCGCTGACTGTGTTGGTGAGTCTAGAAGGTTCCGGAAAAACCTGCTCTAGAAAGTTCTGGAAGGAGAAGGTTATAGAAAATTCCCGAAAGTTCTGTAAGGTTCTAAACTGAGTGGCGGAATGTGTCGGTGTGTCTAGAAGGTTCCTGTACATTCGATAAATTTCTTGAAAGTTCTAGAAGGTCCGCGAAAGCTCTATGACGATCCAAATAGTGTACTAAAAATTTACGCGTGCGAAGCCGCGCGGGCACAGCTAGTACTAATTAAAATTTATAAAATTATGAACAATCATACCTCAGTGTCAAGTGTCCAAATGGGGGTAAATAGTGGGGGGTGGGAAAGAAACAGGTGATAGGGTGAAAGGGAACGTATTCAAGATAGGACTGATTTACATTTTTTTGGTTATTAATAATAGATTCATTATTATTTATGGCTTTCTTAATTTTGAGGGGTTCTAAATTATTTAGATGTCAATTTTTACTATCAATGTGAAGAATATTGACTCCTGTATTTTTATCAAAACTATGGTTATTCTCAATAATATGATTGGCAAATTCGGAAAAATTTGAATTATTTAAGAATTTTATATGTTCTTTAATCGTAATAATAAGTAATTATATTAGTTACAGCGGGTGCGGTGCCACGTAGCACAGCGCCGCACCAAGCGGAGTAATAAGGGACGCATTCCATGACATATTATGATTAATGTCGGAGGCCTAACTGCAGCGGCTGACGAGTCCAGGTGACCTTGGGGGACTGACCTTGCGGCAAGAAGCGGTCTTTGAATTGTCTCGCCTCACCCCCCCCTCCCCCCCAACCCTCACCAGGCCACTACCGACGGACCGGACTGGTAAAGCTCGCAATTATAAAGCTTCGTATTGCGAGATTCTACATGATATCATTTCATATTGGATATTATACTAAACGATATCATTTCATATTGCATATACTACATGATATCATTTCATATTGGATAATACAACATGATATATATAATTTCATATCGGATATACCTACTACATTATATCACTTAATATTGGATATACTGCATGATATCATTTCATAGTGCATATACTACATGATATCATTTCATATTGGATAATAAAACATGATATATATAATTTCATATCGGATATACCTACCACATTTCATATTGGATATACTACAGGATATACTTCATGATTTTGTCACGGTTGTGTGTGCTGTGATGTTGTCTGGTTGGAGAAATTCTCTATTTTTTTTCATTCCATGGCCAAGTATTTTTCTTTATCAAGTTAAATTATCTTATTTTTATTCCGTAGTCTTTCTTGTGTTTGAATTTTATTTATTAGGTGCAATATTTAAAACTTTATTTCTAATATGTAGTCTTTTCTAACGTTGAAACTTAAAAAAAACGTACAGGTAGTTGCTTCAGAACAGACCTTGTCTAGTGAAGCAACTACCTTCATTTATATGTATAAATTCATACGAAATAAATAAATAAAAATATAGATATCATTTCATATTGGACGGATATTGTGGGGCACGATATATAATAAATAGAGGGTCTCTCATATCTAGAAGCAAAAACTTTGGGAGAGTCTCCCTCATTCAATTTTGAAAAGAAAATATTCTTTACACTTTGAGTTAAATGTCGACAGTTACGGAGATTAGAACAAAAATTGCATTTTTTTAAATATTTTTCACTTGCCTTTTGTAAAATTTTAAGACTATCATAAAATTAATTTATATTTAACATTCATTCACTTTGATACAAGTCAAATAAAATTATTAAAACCTTGCATAATTTTGAATCAGATATTTTTTGCAATGACTTCTATCTGTATTCAATCTATATTTATATCTATACCTATAGGTATAGATATAAATATAGATAACATTTATAGGTATACATAATATTATCCTTGCTTATATACTTTATAGCAATTGAATAATATCAATATATTATTATGTATTTGTCAATATCAAGTATTTAAAATTGTATGTCAATATCAAGTAGGTACTTAAGATAGTATGAAGAGATTTTGCAAAACATTATTTTATTTATTCTGTCATATTTTTTAGCTCTGCTTGTCACTTTTTTTGATTTTATCTTTTTACCAAATTACTTTCTCTCTTGTTTCTTCTTTGCGTTCCAATTTATTCTTCTTTTCTTTCTTTTTGTATTCTTCTAATAGTTTAGTTTGCCATTGTTTTTGTAGATCCATATGAAAGACACTGTTTTGATAAGAAATATAAAAATATCGTTTGCATTTATTTATATTTTTTCCTAAATCTCGCATGATACTTTTATATTAAATATTTTTTGCTCTTGATTTTTACTGTATGTACTTTCTTTCAATATAAATATTAGATATCGATCTAAGGGGTTAAAATGTTAAAAAAAAGCTACCTATTTCAGAACAGATATTTCTGTATATCTAGCGAAGTGGGTAGTGGCCTAGAGGCTCGTTACATATTATACTAATTTATTTGTATTATGTGTATGTATTAAGCAATCAAATGTCTATTCTTGTTCAATAAAAGCCGATTCATCGGCAATGAAATGAAAAAAAATTAAATTAAAAATTATAAACATATAAAAATTAAACATATACCAGGGTTGTTAGACCCGCCCCCTTCTATGCCTTCGAATGCTGGACCACGGTATGGTCACGTTGGACGCAGAGCACCCGATAACATTGTGAACCAGGCGATCTTCCTCGAATCACATCCAGAGGAAGACCAAAAATTTCATGGGTGGTGCAAAGGGGTAGCCAAATGCATAAGCATGGATTGGGTGACGTTATCCAGGACAGAAGAACGTAAAACCTAGGGACGAGGAGAGCTGACCCCAACAGTCGTCGACGATAGAGTTGTGATGAAGCTAGGGAGAAAAAGGTAGAAAATTATAAACACAAGATGTCCACGGATCTATTCACAATGACAAGTTAATTAAGAAAGAATAAAATAAGTTAACAAGTAAGTGGTGCAGAATAATCCAAGAATATTTGAACAGAATGTTAGTAAACTTAGTAAAAACCACTGCCAGATTTACGGTCTATCGGTTTCGAGACGCATCCGTCTCTTCGTCAGGACCAACACTGCACTACTACATTCAGAACACTATACACTCCAACCATAGTATTGTCAAACTATCACCACTATTTTTCACATGCGTGTTAATCTTGTCAGAGACAAGCATGCACTGATTATGAATCATTGAACTACTAAACAATTCAGGGATCTAACGAGAGAGAGTGAGAGGGGGCGGGGTGTAAATTGGGTGTTACCACATCTCTTGTGAACGCTATATTGAACAAAAGGCTATGTGGAAAATTAATTTGGTTATTAATGAGAAGTACTCTATTATTCACCGCCTCCTTAATGTAAAAAATTTCTAAATTATTCAATTTTAAACATTGATTATCAGAATTTAATATTTTCACCCCAATTTTTGAATAAAAAGAAAAAGAATATATGAGGTGTCTTAATTAACAACAATTTTTCAGAATTTTCCAACCACCTCATAGAAAATAATCATAAATTTGACCCAAAAATAGGGGTTAGGGTGTATAGTGTTGTGAATGTAGTAGTGTAGTGTTGGTCCTGATGAAGAGACGGGTACGTCTCGAAACCGGTAGACCGTAAATCTGGTAGTGGTTTTTACTAAGTTTACTAACATTCTGTTATTATGTCTAACCACAAAGTTAATACTTTAAATATTAATAATATTAATAATACAAGAATATATGGTTTATTCTTGTCTTGCAACGCCTTACATGCACCGGTGTGGGGGTACACTGCAACTAAGAAGGAGCGGACAGCTTACGAATGCTGCAATCATAAATGCAACTCTCCCGGGAAATGTAAACACACCGAGCACAGGGCCTCGCAGCCAGCAAGGCAGGAAGAGCACACAAAGCAAGGGGATATTAAACTAACTTATCATAGTTAAGGTATAACTGAAGATGTAACCAGTGACGCGCGGTACTTTCCAATACATACAGATGTACAAGCAATGTTTGTCAAGATGTAGATACATCCATACATGAGGACAGTAATAAAAGTATTATTTAAAGCTTTTAATTTAAAAATAAAAAAAACTAACCCATAAAAAACCAAGTTTTTATTATACTCCCTTTCTTTGTAAAATATAACAACAATTAAACACGAATTAAAACATATAATATAACACTAAACTTACAGTAATTTAATATATTTCTTAAATGTCAGATGTTTTGAGCTTTGATAAGACACTTCATGCTTTGAAGATTAAATTCTCAAAACATTTGTCAGTCAATTTAGATTTTAGAAATTCGTAGTGAAGTACCTATTATGTATACCGACGGAGTAATTCAAATTTAGAAAATATTCCGCGACGTTATCGGGCCGCCGTTACTAGTAATCAAACTTTTGTAATGATTCCAATTTGAAATAACTATTAAAAATTTGAATAATCTAAAATTATACTATAATTATTATTATTTTTTAACGAAAGCTTGATAGATCTTCTTGATCGTCGCCACGGGTCTGCTTGCAAAGTTTCAGCTCGATTGGATCATCGGAAAAGGGTCAAAAATCGATCCAAATGTTTTTCGACGGCAAGCCGGCAAGCAGGCAAGCAGACGCCACGAGTTAATATAAAGGGAGTAAATATACCAAATATTCGCTTTACAAGCTAGATAGAGTTCCGTTATGAAAAATACGTAAAGCAAAATTCGTAAAAAAAATGTATTTTGTTTTTTCAACCTATACGAATTCAATAAGATCTTTAGGTATTAAAACAAATGGATACTATATACAAGTGGCGACAGGGCACTCTCCTGAAGACGCTATGACATGACTCCAGCGAAACGTCGAAAATCGTAAAATATATCCGTAAAATATGGTATCTATGGATCGTAATATAAACATTAAATCTTTACTCAAAAGGACCATTTTATAAAAATAAAGAAAATCACTATATTTTTGTTTGAAAATGTAACGATTTTAATAAAAACAAAACGAAATGTCGAAAGTTTCTAATCGGACTCTAAACAGGATCGTGAAAATGGCGCGACATCCTGTCATCTGCACTAATTGTGGAAGAACTTGGTTGGAAAATTGATACAACGTTTGATGTCTTTCCCTGCTTTTTGTAGTTCTTTGTACCTTTGTAGCAGTTAATGACCGTATCAATGTCTCGAGAAACTTTAGCACTGCGCTCTTTGTCGGGATCAGTTTGAAATAGGATGTTTATTCCTTGTTCTAAATGGGAACAAGTAGTGATGTATATTTTACGTATTTTTTGGCCGTGCACCAAGAAATCAAAGCGAAAAGCAGTATAGCGAGATATTAGTGTGATGCATGAATGAAATCACTACTCACTAGATCTAAAATTTACTTTCTCTCTACTTACTAGGAAATATAATATAAAGCAGTCATCACTTTTTGTAAGACAACCGGATTAAGCCGTATGTGTGTGTGTGTGTAACTATGTAATTAGCTGAATTAGAAATTTTAAAATTTGATCAAATGGGCCATATAATAATACATTTAATAATACTTATATAATTGGACATATAATAATACAATTAATAATACATTAATACATAAGAGATTGTAAAATGAAAAAGAACTACACCAGATGCGTGCCGGTGAGTGACATTTACATATGCATATATTTTTGAAAAAAAGGGTGAAAATAAAATATTTATGAGAAAGAATATTGTGATATATTAAAATATGAATTTTATGACAATAATTGTGGTAGGAATATTGCGAGATATATCTTTTTTTTTTAAACATACATGTTTACGTAAATGTTATGTTCTCACTGCACGCCACTGGACAATATCGAAGTCTTACGAATAATCTAGAAGTTTTTAAAAAGAACGAGAACACAAATAATTATATCAGAACGTGTCTTATAAAATGCTTAGCAGCGGTGGGCGCGGTTTTGTTTTTAACGAACGGATGCGAATCTGAGCGAACGTAGACAATCAGCGAATAAAATACCAGAGTACCTACCTGCGTGCGGATCATTCTAGATGCGAATCAGTGCGATAGAAATGGCGAAAATAAAGTGTTCCACAGATAAGTGGAATATTCTCGAGTGACGATTAGTGCGAATTACAGAAAAGTGTTCCAGTAAAGTTTATGTCTAGTAAGTTTGCACGTTAAATAAAAGGTTAATTGATTTTAAGTATTTCATTCATTTGAATCCAACCGCCACCCGTGAAATTATATTTTATCGAAGGTCTACAGATACACGGCATCATATCGAATGTTCAAAAAGTTGTATGACTGCTGAAGGCATACATTATTTTTGCTGGGGGGCTCCGTAAGGGATACACAGAAACATAATGTGCATAATTTAATTAAGATGGATTATAGAAGTCTCACAGAGACGAAGCTATTTATATAAGAAACGTTTATGGAAGTATCTTATACGATGGCCCAGGGCTTACAACCTGTATGAGCTAGCTTAAGAGTTCACTCTTACTTATATTTTTATTCTTATTTACTTTATTTCTTATTTATTTTATATACTTTTTACTCTAAATAACTTTGCTTTATTTTTCTTTTATTCTTCTAATTACGTAACCATGAAATTAAATATTTAAATGGAGTCTCTATGAATGTAATGGCTACTTACCTCAGAACAGGTATTTTTATGTACCTAGCGAGGTAGCTAACGATAAAGGCCTGCATACAAAAAATTGTATATTGTATTTGTTGCTATCTTATTCATAAACTCTGTAAATATTCTTAACATTAATTATGTTTTGAAGCAAGCTGTTATAAAAGTTATTGAGCTAATAAACGCCGATTCATCGGCACTGAAACTGAACTATAGACAATGCAACCTTCAACAATTCCATCGCACGAACACATTATCTTTTTTTTTAAACTTATATACGCATATGTTCCAATTCTGGTAACCTTCCGTATATTTGATTGGACTATGGTAGAGAAATCTAAATTCCTTTCTCACGAAACAGTAGATTTCGAAGTAGATTATAATACATCTGTATTTTAAAATGAACATAGTTGCCTTTTTGTACTCATCGCTCACTCGCACGTAAAATAAATAATCGTTGAGCCATTATACAAAGTGACATGACATCCTCTCAGTCGGTAACCACCGCGGGTGAATAATGAAGAAATGATCCTGTCGAAGGCTGTGGCGGCAGGCCTACCGCACTTATCGTGTAAGGGCGCAGCCGCATTGCCATGGGAGATACCTCCGTGGGCAGCGCGTCCTGCCCGGAATGCGGTTCCAGCTGTTCAAGGACGCTGTTTGCATATCAAACCAGACGCGCCAAAGATGAAGCCGGCAGAATCAGACAGGGGCTAGCAAGTATATAAGGGAGACGTGCGGGAGATATTCGGGAGAAAAGAAAGATAGTTTCTAGTGCGCACTAGAAAATGCAATTAAATTTTATATGTAATTTTGTAACACACATTTAATGAGAACTTATTTGCATTTATTAAAATAATTATAATTATGTTTTTTTTAAATTTAAATTAGAGACACTAATAGGATAATAGATAGGTACATGATACTCTAATAATAAAACATTATAAATGAAGACTATGCCCATTATCCCAGTTACAAGTGTCTTCGACACGCTCTAGTAACATGTATTTTTGTATTTAAGTATATTTTACATGTACATTTATGTGTATTGTATATTTAGTGTTTGATGTAGTGCGATTAGTATTTAATAAATGATTGATTTAATGGATCTATAGGTTCAGGTCATCGTTTAGAAAATGTATGTTGTGTATGAGTGAGTTTTTGAACGATGATAATGTATCTGCAAGAATATCAGCATCAATGTTAGGGTCAGCACAATGCAGCAAATCGAGAAATATTTCGTTATAAATAATTAGATTAATTAGCATACAGTCGGAGCCTTTATTGTTGAATTTGGAAATTATGTCACATGTTTAACTACTACAATAACGTCAAAATTCTCATTAAAAATGACGCCGTATTGAGTACATTGCTAACGAATTTCGCGATTGTTTTGCTACGTGATTTTTGGATAACGCGTGTTTTGTTTTGATGCGCAAATAATATGAGAATAGGATTATAGTCATTTTACATAATGAAGACATATTTAATTACATGATACATACTAACAAGAAGCACATTATGGATAATAATATTTTTTTCATTCATGTACCATCTCCATCAGTTCGCGCGTAAAGATAATAAAATGAATAACCTTGAAAATTTACTCGGGTATTAATTTGCTTGACAATATTATTTTCACTAACTCTTCTACTCTTCTCTCAATATTCCCGTTACAACCATCTATACACCAGTAATTCCAGCGCATTTTGCCAGCACCTAATCAATTCATTACTAGCAGGAAAGCAATCGGCTTCGCCGATTGCTTACTGCTAGGCCCTGCGGGCGGCTATTGTGGCCGCTTCGCGGCCAATGACGGCCGCTCCGCGGCCAGCCATGGCCGCTGCGCGGCCAATTGTGTTTGCTGTGCAGCAAACACAATTGTTTACCTATGCCTACGTCAGCCGCTTCGCGGCCAATTGTATCTGGGAAATTTCCATCTTTGCTATTGTGGCCGCTTCGCGGCCAATGACGGTCGTCCCGCGGCCAATTGTGTTTGCTCTGCAACAAACACAATTGATTTCCTTACTGTTACAAAGTTAATAGAATTTGATAATCGTCCGTATTCTGAAGTAAGCAATATTTCTTTTTTTGTTTCTTGACAGTTACTGTATAACATTGTGATGCTGTCAACTTTGAGTTTTTAAGTTTGGCTGGTCTTAAAATAATGAATTCATCAACATTGAGGAGAAAAAAATCAGGTTTTAGTGTCTATGGTAGCTGTCAGTGACAGACAAAATTTCAGTGAAAAAATCAGGTTTTACTGTCTATGGTAGCTGTCAGTGACATACAAAAAATGAAACAGCTATCGAATTCTTCTTTGTATTTATTTTTATCGCTAAAATTACAGCGTCTTATTTATTAATAAATTACATAGCATTTTAGTTTAATGATTATTGATAAATGAATGTATTTTAAAAATATATCATTTTGTAGTCCATTTCACGACCATCATCTTTAATACTATCCACATAATAAAATATAAAGATTGGACCTTCTAAACGCCCGAGTACATCTTCGTTAATCAATCGAGCATGTTCATTCTTTGGACACAGTATCGCTCGTTTACTCATTAGGGGAACATCCGCTATAGAATGTACTTCATTATATATGCTTTGAACAACATTTTGACTTACACTTTCATTTGGAATAAGCACTGATGACGCATACTTTCCTTCCACAGGAGGCAGCTTTCCATCGCCTACATCTAAAAGCCACTGTGTAAATGAATTTTCACCTTCTAAAGCGGGGACATTAGTTTTCAAATTGAAAATAGTAAAATTTTTCCAATGTTGGCTGTTTTTAATAGATGTCGCTACTAACTGACCGCGAGAAGCCCTTCGAGAAACTGGTAGAATTTGTCTAGTCGCCGCCCAAAATGATTACTTTATTGCCAAAAATATCATTATTACCCATTATATCGCGCAGAGTACGTTCAATTATATCTAAAGCTATAACTGGCGCCATCGGTGCTTCATCCCAGATGATAACATCAGCTGCACTTATAATTGCACGGTTCTTGGATGTCACTCTGCATGTTGTGTTATTCTATAAATCAAGAAGTAAATTGAAAGCCATGTGACATGTACGTCCACCTGGTAATAAAATTGCTGATATTCCTGTCCAAGCAACAGATAAAACTTTCTTAGATCTTCCTCTTCAAGTATGTATAATAGTCTTATAAAGGAACGTTTTACCTGTGCCACCAGGACCGTCAATAAAGAAACATTTTTTTCTTTCAGGTACATCTGAAATTTTTTACTTAATATACTGTTGAAAGCACAATGTTGTTCTCGATTGAGTTTTCCAGCCATCTCTAACCTTAAAGAACTTTCTAATGCTAAATTAATATCAACCACTTCATTATAAGTATTGCTGTAATCTGGTCCCGGCAAACCCTGTGATGTGCATGAAGAATTTTCATTTATTAATGCCTTTTGAATATACAAAAGGGAACAATTTTGTGCAATTTCTGCAGTAGCACCTTGACGACTAAAGTCTTCTGACATCAAATCTTTGAAATCGTTCCACAGCTGCAACGGATCTGGTGGGAGGCAATGAATCATTAATAAGACAAATAGGTCACGAAGAGTTTTGGGCATCATATACGTTGAAGCTTCAGCCATGCAACGCTGCCATTCTCCAATATCATCGATGAGTCCTAAGTCTCGTACTGCATCACGAAATGTAGGAAGTAAGACAACCATTAATAGTCCGCAAAGATTCAAAGGACGTAGCCCCAGTCACTTGTAAAAGAATAAGTCTTAAATGGTATAATTCTATATTTCTAGGAGAAACGGGGGACATGCGACCAATGATCTTGTCCCCGCCACATTGCCTCTTCTTCCACTGCTTATTGCTAGAAAAAACATAGAAATTAGTTAAATCCTGATACTTAATATTACATGCCTCATTATCTTGTTGGTTAAGTTTAAACCATGCAGTTAATGTTGTATTATTTAAGGCTGTATAGTCCAACCAAATTCACCTGATGGAAATAACAATGGAAAAACCATCGGATCTAAATGTTTTGATAACATATTAATACGCTGGAGACCTCCTACATTCTTAGGGTGAACAGCAAAATCTACGTTTGGCGGTAACCTACCTTCGTAATCTGCTACATACACAATGGCGACTTCATTATTATTAAATGGAGCATTATACCTTCTTTGGTCATC